>APFE030415832.1:0-15175 GCA_000404065.3 Pinus taeda
AGAGTAGGTTAGGCAAGAATAGACTAGGGTAGAGTAAGTTAGGCTAGGTTAGGCTAGGCTAAGCTAGTGTAGGTTAGGCTAGAGTATGCTAGGCTAGGCTAGACTAGGCTAGACTAGGCTAGGCTAGGCTAGAGTACGTTAGGCTATAGTAGTTAGGCTAGGCTAGACTAGGCTACAATATGCTAGGGTAGGCTATGCTAGATTAGGATAAGCTAGGATATTCTAGAGTAGGCTTGGCTTGGTCATGCTATGCTAGGTTATGCTAGGTAGCTAGGCTAGGTGAGGCCATGATAAACTAGGCTAGGTTAGGCTAGGTGAGGCCATGCTAAACTAGGCTAGGTTAGGCTAGGCTAGGCTAGGCAAGGCTAGGCTATGCTAGGCTAGGCTAGAATTAGCTAAGCTAGGGTAGGATAGGTTAGGGTAGCATAGAGTAGGCTAGACTAAAGTAGGTTAGGCTAGATTAGGACCTACTAGTGAAATCCAACCAAAAATATTTCTTCCTCAAGCTCATCTAGTTGCACGAGCTTCTCTTCCAGGGCTCCGCGATCCATCATACCTTTGAGCGTTGCTATGCGCAGACTAGGCACGATGTATTCCATAGGCATTATGACTTCCACACAATAGAAAAGCTTAAAAGGGGTTTGTCCCATCAACTTCTTGCATGTCGTTCGATAAGTCCACAATACTGTAGGTATGCGTAGGTCCCAATCACTTTGTTGAGCATTGCAAACCTTGGTCAGCACATTTTCAAGCACTTTGTTGAATGCCTCCATTATCCCATTGACATGTGGGTGATAAGGTGTGCTCTTCTGGTGATATACCTGAAATTCCTCTATTAGTGTGCTGATCATCTCATTCAAGAAGTGCCATCGTGTCCATGCAATATTTCATCAGTTGCGCTTCTGCCCAATGAGTCAAATACTTCGTCGCAGTGATGATGTACCTTGCTCTTGTCTTCCCTTGTGGTTGAATGGGTCCTACAAAATCTATTGCCCACTTCTCAATGGGTTGTAACGTCATTTGTGGATTCAAAGGCATTTCATCCCTCCACGATGGTTTGCGCATTATTTGACATACATAACTCACCTTGCAATATGCTTTTGAATCTTGATGAAGGGTTGGCCACCACAACCCTATGCGTAGGATCTTCTACGGGGTTGCTCTCGCTGCATAATGTCCTCTCGCGACACCCCCATGAGAATCCATGAGGATGCTGCTTCTCTCGATCTCTGGTAGATACCAGCGCAATATCTCATCAGTAACCATTTTGTACAGATACCCATCAATGACATAAAAATTGGTCGCGCGCACCACTAATTCCTTCTTTTGCTGGACATAGTATCCTTCAAATGAAGTTCTTGTTGTCAGGAAGTGTATTATATTCTCAAAATGACCATCCATGACACGCACTACAAATAGTTGCGCATTAGGCAATCCTTCTTCCAAGTTAGTAGGTTACTCCCCTGTTTTGATACGCGATAGATGGTCTGGTCCTGAGTTCAATCGTCCAGGATTTACAACAACTACAAATTGTACTCTTTGAACAATAAGAGCCATTTGCAGATTCCCCCCCGCAACACATGCTTATTGACTAGGTAATTTAGCGCAGAGTGATCCGTATGCATCTTAAAATGGCCTCCTAGCATGTAGTGTCGGTACTTATGGAGTACATACACCATAGTTAGCCCCTCGTGTTTAGTGGTAGAGTAGTTCTTCTCTACTTTGGATAATCTATGGCTTGTGAATGTGATAGAATGGTCCAAGCCTTCTCCGCCATCATGTGTTAGTACTACCCCCAGTGCTATACATGACGTGTCGACATGTACATTAAACTTTCTTCCAGTCTGGGAAGACTAGAATCAGCACGGTAAACATCTTTTCTTTCAATATATCTAAGCTCTTCTTACATTCATCATTCCAGCGAAACGTGACATCCTTCTTCAACAATTTTTCGATAGGCGCGGTGATCTGGGCATAGATTTTGATAAACTTTCTGTAATATCCCTTATGTCCCAGAGTAGTACGCAGCTATTTCACACTCCTTAGCACTTCCAAGTTCAATATCACTGTGATCTTCGTGGGGTCTACCATTAGTCCTTGTCTACGAACTACATGCCCAAATAGGTTCCCAAAAGGAACGCAAAACAAACACTTCTTGAGATTAAGCGCGATCTGGTATTTTCGACAGGTATCCAGCATCAGGTGCAAGCTTGCTACATGGCACTTAACCATCCAAAATATATTCTAGTCACAAAAATATACCTCCAAGAACTTAATGAATAAATTCCTTAAATTCCGCAACAACCACGTGCGAAAAGATTGCAGGCGAATTCTTCAATCCAAATGACATTACAATGTATTGATAACAACCCCACTCAGTCACGAAGGTTGTCTTGCTCCTATCCTCCAGGGTGATTTTGATTTGGTGGTACCCAGAGCACCCATCCGTGAAGGAATATGCTTCCTTGCTACCTACACTGACCAACACTTCATCCGTGAATGGAGTCAGGAGAGGATCGTGCACACAAGTGTCATTCAGTTTTCTTAGATCCATGCATATCCTTATCTCATCCTTCTACTTCTTCTCTTGCACCACCATTGGGCTTACCCAATCAGATTCTTCCACAGCCTCAATGATTCCTGGTGCTAGCATCTTATCTAGCTCTAAGCGAACCTTCTCCTTGTATTTTGGATTGAGAGGATAATGCCTTTGCTTAACTGGCTTCGCGTCGGGTTTTAACATGATCTTCATCATTCCTAGGTCCCTGATTGTTCCTTTCAGATCTGTAAACTTGGTAGGGAATAAGTCTTGGTATTCACAGAGCAATTCAATGACCTTATCCCCTATCGCATCATCCCAGTAGTCTCCATTCTTTGTGAATTTGGGTTCTGCCTGTGTACCAATGTTCACTTGTTTCGTTTTCAATGGCATGGTTATATTAGGGTTCTCAATCTGCGGTCCTTGAACCTTGCGTTGGCATTCTATTTCTGGAATGTTAATCTTCCATGGATCCTCATCCTCTAGTTCAGAAGTTACATTATAACATTTGAGTGTGCGACTGAGCTGAGTAGCCCATTCAGGCTAAATCAGGTTAAAAGGATCCTGCGGTATCCTAAAGGTCGCTGCTTTCACCTCTTGTAGCACTTCATCAATACTGTCAAACTCATCCTAAAAACTGAATGTCAACATGAATCCTTCACGTAGGATATCCCATTCGACTATCCCATGGAGGAGCTCTGTTTCTATATACCAATTCATTGGGATAACATCCAAGGTATGACATAACAGTGCACCCACTCAGGTCGGGGCTTTTCTCCATAAGCCTGCGTCCATTTGGCCTGATGCGTGTGTGGATCGTTCTGCCCATCATACTTGTTTGTCAGTCGCATATTAGGCTTCCCAAATCATGTTCTGATCATCCTCTTACATTCACACCAATCATCAAAGCTTCCCTTGTGCATACCCCACCATCTTGTAGACATAGCATGCAATGCCCAGTCCAAGGCCTGGAAGCATTGCTTTTCTGGTACCTCCCTTTCAAATGCATCCAAAAAGACATCTAAATCATTTAGACCATTATGAATAGGCAGATTTGTTACCTCTGACAACACATAGTGCATCAACTGGGTCATCATGTTGCAATTCAGCATAGTTACTTCATGTGACCGATTCTGTCAGCATTCTATTTCTTCGTCAGAGTCCGAAGTGCAGGAAATCTCATGATCCCATGTAATCTGTCCATCCATGGTGGGATTTACCCAATCTTGGTCTCGCGCTGTTATTTTATAGATACAGTCTAGGTCATCATCACTCTCATAATCATGGATTGCTTTTGTATAATGTGATCCTTCAGCAGGATCAATGGGTACTATTACGCGCAGTGATTTCTTCTCAAAGATCATCTTTCACTTCTTCAGATTGATTACCTTGTTCATATTAGTAGCCCAGTTAATTCCCAGGAGTGGAGGGTAGGGATTGCTGTCACCCACTATCTCTATTACTTCAAAGTCAGCCAGCGCGCTTTCTCCCTCAATATCCAGAGTCACCCATTGTAGCTGCGCCATGGGGATGATTTTATACAAGTTCACCATCCTTAGCTGATTTGGAGACCATTGTAGCACAGGTCTCCCTATTCGCTCTCAAGTCTGTTTTGGTGGGAAATTTGCATCTAACCCCAGGTCTAAAATGACCTGATCCATTTCATACTCTTGTATTTTCGTGGTCAGTCTCATCTCTTTCTTGTTTTATGCTTGCTAATATTCGGTACTATACGCGACTCACTTGGCAGGTTCCAACGCATCTATTGATGATTTCTTATAACCCTTTCACAGCCTTACTGTCGTGCAGTAACTTCATACATGTTTCTAGGAAAGTCATGAGCACAGAGGGATCCATCTCTGGCTCAAGCTTATCCTTGTTCCCCGAGGTGGAGGCCTCAATGAAGCTCTTCTTATCTTCCATGAAGGCTTCACAAGTGTGCTCCAAATTGAACTCAACCTCTTCTGCCAAAGCTTTGCGAAACCATGTACTGTCTTCTGGTTGTTTCCCCTTGTCATCTCCTATTGCGATTCCACTTCTGAGCACTATATTTATGTTTGGATCTTCCTCGCATGGCTCAGACCTCATCATCTATAGGTTCTGAGTCAACGAAGGTGGTAGGACTCCTTTGTCATGTATGCTAGCTATGATTGTAGGACAGTCTTTTGTTTCAGGATCAAACAACACGCAATACTTGCACGATGGATGTGTTGGATTAATGCAATCATGGGCATACTGTTTTGGTCCTCCGCAATTCTAGAAAATCAACTGTCCTCAACCTCTACTAGGTCATCCTCTGCCTCGGCCTCGTCCGTGCCCCTGGAATCCTGTCCGTGTCATCCCTGCATTCTGGTCAAGGGGTTGCGTTTTAGCCTGAACCCTATAGGCGGGAGTTCTATCCATCATCAATTCATAGCTCCTGCAAGTATGCTCATCATGTCCTACCGACCTATAAAAGTTACAGAACAGTTGTTGTGGTGCTTGTATATACTTCTATAGCAAGTGACAGTTATCCGTGGCATGTTTTACGGCTACCTGACAGATAGCGCACCATAATGTATGCCCTATGCTAGGTCTTGCTTGAGCTTCTATACTTAAAGGCATTTATCCTCCCTATAATGTAATTTGCAAAGACCGGGCAATGGTCTTTTTCATGACCCCGACTCTTTCATTTCAAGCACCATACCTCCTCGTCTACCTCTGGTCGAACTGTCTTGTCCTACTTCAGACTTTTCAACTCAAGGCACAGATTATTCAACTGCTCATGGATCTGCTGAACGCCTAGATTAGGATCTTGCATCAGAGCCTCATGTAGTCTCGTGGCAATATCCAAGGCCTTTGCCTGAGTTGTTATCTTCTACTGCGACAGCACACTCCTTAAGTGTGGTAGTAGTGAAGCCACAAACCACTCGCGATGTAGTCCATCTGTCAAATTCATGTTAGCTTCTTGGGTTGTACATTTCAGCCTCTGATATAGTTCCCAAGGCGTCTCTCCTGGTTGCGCAATCTCTTTGAATCCCACAATCGACTGCGCCTCAGATTTAGGCCTACTAAATTCCCTATTTAGTGCTGCCTGGATGTTTGCTACTCCAGCATTCTGGTTATTGTTAGAGTACTTAATATACCAGGTTAGTGGACGATCCTGCAGAGAACTACCTAGTGTTTCCTTCTTTATATGATCATTTGTAACACCTTGAGCTTCCCATACAACCCTCACAACGAACTAGAATTGGTCCCGGTTCTCATTTCCCAAGCCTTTAAAGAAAGGCAACTTCACTGTATTTTCCATACTGAACCGTGGTGGAGGTGGAGGTGGTATGGGTGAAGTTGGAGGTGAGGGTGGTGAAGTTGGAAGTGGTGTGGGTCGAGGTGGTATTCACGGGAATCCTTGTCTTATTAACTGAATAGTACTTCGTGAGAAACTTTTGCTATCCCTTCTTCGTCACTTTACGGAGGTGAAATCAAGGGGCTATACTCCGGACCCCTTTTTCCTTCGTTCCTGTAAGTTTTTCTGCTTCATGTAGTCTCGAACATCAAGGTAGCTACATAACCCATTTTTCACACAACAACATTTTAATTAGTCACAAATCCAAGCAACACAAGTACATTCTTACAACTTCTAATTATTTCACGAAATGGGTAGAAGTTATCCCATTAAAGGTAGCTAACACAAAAAGTATTACATAATTTATTGATTAGTACATAATCACCAGGTTTGGCTTACCTACAGATTTAATGTTTGATAATGCATCTTATTTTTCTTGAAATTCTATGGTAGAATTTTCCTTAAAAAGAGGTTTCGAATTGAAATATTCAGCCAACTATTACCCACAAGGTAATGGATTAGCCAAATCAACAAACAAAAACCTTATCAGAATCATCAAGCGGACTATAGACAAAAATCATAGGAATTGGCACAAGGGATTTACATTTTCTCTTTGGGCAGATAGAATAACACAGAAGGCCTCAATTGGTTCTTCTCCTTTTTCTTTAGTTTATGGAAAATAAATAGTTCTCCCCACAAACATAGAAATCCCATCTCTCACCTTAGTGCAATTTATTAATGAAAGTTCTTCCTCTTCTCTTCGAGAAAGACAATTTTAGATCCTTAAGCTTGAAGAAGAAAGAGAAAAAGCTAAAGCCACCCATTCCCATCACCAGCAATTAGTCAAAGCCTCTTTTGATACAACCTCTGCTAGTCATAAAACCTTTGAAGTAGGAGATCTAGTTTTGAAATGGGGCAAAGCACACGAGGAAAAGGGAAAACACACCAAATTCCAAAGACTGTGGCTTGGACCATTCCAAATCATTGAGAAAATTTGTCCATCAACATTTATTTTACAAGACTTGTGAGGTAGAATAGATTCTTTGCCCGTTAATGGGCAAATTTTGAAAAAATACTATTCCTAGAAAACAAGCTCTTCTAATATTGTATCATATTGTCTTTGAGATTCTTAGGAAAATAAAAGTTAAATATTTTTTACTTTTGGCTTCTCAAAGTAAAGTCTCTGGGAGTATTTCGATTTTTTCCTTCTATAAATAGGAAAAGTTAAAGAAATAATCATAGCATTTGAGTATCAAAATGAACCCTATTTCTTTGGAAAAACTTGACCTTGCTAGTAACACTTATTCTATGAACAAGATCTTATCTTTATAAAGTATAGATGTTTTGTTATCAGTCAAGAAAAGAATCTTTAACCTAGTAAGGACTTTCTACAGATGAGTATCTCAAAAATCTATTATTATCATCCAAAACTCTTAAAAAGAGTCAATGATTCACCCCATATGATAAAATTTTATTTTCTTCAGAGTGTAATTCTAAAATATGCAAAACTTAAAATATAATAAGTCTCATTACGAGTGATCATAGGGGAATAATTAAACTGATATTACCAATATTGCATATCAAAACAGGGTAATAGCCAATGATCTAATCAATCAAAGGACAAGGGGCCTCATCAAGAGCTAGCTTGTTCAGTTTAACTACAACCAGTGAATGTCGTTGTCATTATTGGGTTATCAAGCTTAGACAATGTCTTTTAAGGAACTTGAAAAGAAAATTTACATAAAAGAAAAAAACAAGATCCAAATGAGAAAGAAAGAAAAAGAATATCATTTTGAATTCTGAAAATTTCTTTGGATGGGACAATGAATCATTGTTGGTTAAAAGATAACCCCACCGAGGCTATGAACTCCTGCTGGTAGTAGAGTCTCTATCTATGATAAATGAGTAAACAATAAAAACTAGCCTGTAGAAGCACCTACTATATATTTTTAAATATTAGTATAGACTGATGCAAACATCTTTATTTTTATCATTACAAGAGTAAATTAGTTGAATAATTAAATTCAGTGAGTGATTATGATTTTAGAGAAATGTTGTTTAGTTTGTAACTCATGTAATTATTATTCCTATAACTCTTCTAATTTTGAAAGTTTTAGAGATTGAAAAATACCAATAAGAGATAGTTGGTTCTCCCAAGTGAATCACCGGTTGTTTTACTATGTAAAAACCCCACCATGATAGGGAGTAATAGTTAATATTTGACATATAAATGAGGACCTTTTAAATTTTTTAGCTTTTGAAAATAAGGGCTAACTCTAAAATTTGCCTTAAACCTTTAGAAAGAACACCTACTTAAACTCTTATCATCACAAATCACATCTTGCAGTTTTCCATGTAACAATTGTTAACATCCTAGAGAAAATCCCAAAATGCGATATGTGATCAAGTCTCCACTGTGATTTTCCGATCGTGACACTCTAAGAATATGCGATCGTAAGTCACAATTTGAAAAGGCATGCCACTGTGTTATCCCTTAAAAATTGTGATGAGATATTGCAATGTTTTGCAATCACATTTCACATTATCTACCAATAGTGCTATGTTGCAGCATTTAAAAGTAGCGATGCGGAAGATTAGACGTGAAGTGTGGGAAGTTATGCTTAGTTAATATAGAGATTGCATTCAAATCTTCCCACGATTTAGGTCATTTTAAAGAGCTCTTTATCCTTAACTGCCCTTACTATTCACTCTGATATATCTCTCTTCCATTTTAGGAAATCTTCAAAAGAGATGTCCTTACGTAAAGTAATGCAAAAATAGAAACAACAGAGTGTTTCAAAATCTGAGGTTATAGAGATGTCACCCATATTTTTTGATATGGTTTACTGTGATGATGGAGGAGTGACATCATGGGAAGTTATCTACGATGGAATTGAAGATAAGAGACTTGTGGTTATTGTTACCAAGGCAACAAAATATTCAACACAACCCTCATCTGCCCAATTTAGAGACACTCCCTCCTCTTTTCTTCACAGAATAGGAGCAAGATCCAAGACACTACCAGACACAGATATGGTTATATGGGTAGTGGATAATGTCAATATCGAAGATAGCCAATTCAAGAATTCAAATATGGAGCTGATGGGATCATTTAAAGCCGAAGATTTGAAACAAATGTATCATCTTCCCAACCCTCAGGATATATATTATAGATCATTCTTGGAAAAGTTCACGAAAGAGAATGAAGAACCCTTTAAGATGATTCATGGGTGGAGAGTCCTGGAGAACAAATTCAAATATGACAACATGGGTATGTACCCCATAGCTTCTTTAGAAAATCCCCATAACTATGCAGGCTCCATGTTATTTAGATTGTATGGAATTCCTAATAATACTAAGTTATTTATAGAATGGGTCCCTTTAATCGATGCATGTATCAATTGTCATATAATGAATTGGTCTACTATCCTATCTGATAACTTATCCACGACTATTTCTGAATATCATCAAAAGAGATCCACCTCCACAAAAAACCTTCCTCCATTTTATATGAGTTCCTATATCATGGAATCTATCTGTTTCTATACTAAGTTTCCAATTATGGGTTGGAAATAGACCTTGCAAGACCCATACCCCATCCATCTTAGTCACAAAAAATTATGGGAATCCCATTATATACCCCATTTTTACAAGATATGCAATGGTGTTATTCTACCCTTACTTCAAATGATTTTTGATAAAAAGGCCCCGATATTTTCTAAGGAGGCTGCTACATACCACCTTGTAGTAGGAAAACACTTTATTGAGAAATGGTTCATATATATATGAGTTTACGAAAGTAAAACAAAACCACATGTACTTCCATTGTATGTCTTCGACAAGTTGTTAGCCAGAGAAATAACTCAACAAATTGTTGGAAAAGGCTTAACCAAGACTTCCAAAGATAGCAAAAAATCACTATGGCCACCCTTTCCCATCAAGTGTGGTACTTTTTCATTAGCAAAATTCAACCATGCAAACAAAGAATTACTGAACTTAGAGAGGCTCAGGCTGCATACTTTTCCAAAGAGGAAATTTGACCCAAAGAAAATAACACAAAATATTAATAGTAAAGATCAACCCTTTTATCCATAAAGCTCAGGATTTTGAAAATCTATTACAATAAGCTAAGTCATTTGAACAAGCATTCAATTGGGAAAAGGTGAATTTGAATCCTCACGACTTTGAAAGGTTTTTAGGAATATAGAAATCAGAGCCCTGAAGAAATCCCTTTGGATTTGTTAAGAACTGATAACAAACCTACACCCAGTGTGACCATTAAAGGCAGGGAACCAAATTCTCATATAGAATCTCAAAGGAATGTAGCCCAGAACACAGGGAAGACACAGGAAACAGAGGCTACAATAGAATCTAGTAGAAGGTCAGCCGAGAAACAGGTCAAAATTGACCTAACTCAGGATACCGGTCTCAAAGGCAAAAGCAACGATATGCAGCAAGAATGGGACTCGTTTAATAAAAAACTACAAGATACTACCAAAAAAACTGATGTCCAAGAAACCATAAGATATCTTACTCCACATCAAACTTAGAAAGTTTCAGAGTTTGAGAAAATGGACGAACAAGGGACAAGTTCACAAAATGCAGAAATCATACCTACATTTCTGACATCTGATATTATCCTAAAGGTCACAGAAATACATCCTTTGGATGTATTCTATAGTCCACTGCATAAGGTTGTTGTAAGAAGACAGAGGAAGAGAAGGAGAGTGAAAACACTTGAATTCCCACCTAGGAATGAACTAATGGATATAGTCTAGAAGGATATTCCTTCAAATCCAATTGAAAATTTAACCAGGCTATCACAATTTGTAGGGGCATATGCTACTTCCACCATTGATAAGGCCACTAAAGTATCTATTTTGTTAAGAGAAAGAGAAGAAAATATAGCACAACTTGAACAACAATTGGAAATTTAGAAAACAAATGTGAACAAGAAAGCCACAAAACATTCAGTCCAATTGGAAGTATGGAAGTACTTAGGATAAGCCATGAAGTAGATATCTCAACAAAGAATATGCAAATCCAAGAGTTGTAGTAGACTATGGAAAGATATAAATATGCCCCCACAATTGATGATTTCATCAAAGATGCATTGGATCTAAACTCCATTCTATCAAAACAACAAGATATATTCTGCCAGAAGATGTCCCATATCACCCCTTATTTGAATACCAGTAATCAATTACCAGATAAGGAAATTAATCAAAGAACTGAGTTTAATGACTTAAATACTAAGATCTATGAATATATTGAATAGCAAGAATCTAAAGAAGGAAGAAGTGATAATCTTCCAGAGATTGAAGAGACACATAAAGACATATTATTCACAGATTGGGATGCATGGATTAAGCAGCTAGAATTGGTAGTAGAAAGAGCAGTAGGAGTGGCAAAGAATATAATAAAGGCAGTCAATCATACTTTTCACACCACCAACTTGATAAACAAAGGTGATCCAAAGTCACTGCTAGATTTAAAAGACTTGGATAAAAACTGGAAAGAAAAGATGAAAATCCAAAGAGAGGCAATCACAAAATTATCAAAGATTGATTGGGAGGCATATTGGCAATTTCTTGTCAAACCTCACAGCCAAATTATGACATTGACTTGTTCACTCAATTCAATGTAAAGAATGTTGCCGCCTCTTACAAATTCCATCTTCACAAGACAAGCCAGAACGCAATTCGGGGCACCTCCTCAAGTAAAACCAATGTTCGACATATACGACCTCAAGGAAAATATGTTAGACAACAAGACATGTTCATAACCTTTGGTCATCAAATCACTTTTATTTTCAGAGTTAGTTGCTAGTAAAGAGGAAGGTTATTTGAAACCTCCTGAGATATTTTGTATAATCTAGTTTTGAAATTTAGTTAGATAGTATTTATACCCTTCTCATGCATTTAGAGAAGGGTCCAGGATTTTATCAAAAAAAATTTGTAAAGAATGCACTTTTGTAAGTTTGTATATGCTTTGATGAAATTATGGAACATCATCATTACTATTGAATATCAAATTGTTGTCTATTGTTGATGCACTACTGTATGCTTGGAGAATAAATTGATTGAAGAAAGGAGTTGATCTATGTCACTAGCCAAATGAGCAGAACCTCACATATATGGTACTTTTATCTTGTATGATCAGTTCTGTTTTACTAATTAGTGATAACATTTCGTTTCATGAAGTATATATGGAATATGCTCTTTCTGTTATGTGTTAATTGCACTATTGTATAATACTTAACTAAAAGTGTTTAGTTTCATATATGATCATTAAATATATGTGATATAATGTTCATATTTCATTGAATAACTATTTAGTCAATGAAATTATCTTTACATGTTATCATCTCCATTTAGCACGTGAATGATATTTACCAAACAGATATCCTTTTAGATTGCATATCACACATAATACCCTAGATTTACATTAGATTAAGTTAATTAGAGATTTGCATGTGAGAATAAGTCATTTAGTTATCATTATTATTATTGCAATCACATGAAAACCACCCATCATAATTTTCAAACCCACATTGGGAAATTGTTCCCTTCATCCCCAGTCAGAGCCACCACACCAAATGGAAAAGGAGTTGCTTTCTAAGGTCTGGACCGGGTTGTTATCCCCCATGTTAGAGCTGCAGAAATCTGAGGCTTCAATAGAACCATATACATGAAAATATTATATCTATATACTCCAAGTTTCATGGTCTAAAACATGTCAGAAGAATAGCTAGAACGAAAATTCCAAGCTAACAAGTTTGAAGCAAATTTTAGCAGCATTTTAGGAAGCCTAAATTCCTTGGAGCATATCTATGGAACTATAGTAAACCAAGGTTTGAAATTTGAACAATGGGTATTGGAACTCATTTATTTATGTCCTCTAAGTTTCATGATTAGAAGCATTCTAGCAGAAAACTTATAGTGAAAATGTCATGCTAACATATTTGAGGTAGATTTAAGGTGTATTCAAAAAGTATAATTTCCTCAGAGAATATCTTTAAAATTATAGGGAAATAAGGTTTGAATTTTTAAATACAAGTACATGAGCATATTCGATCAATATCCTCCAAGTTACACATTTAGAAACAACCCAGAAGAAAAGTTATACTATAAATTATAAGACGACTCATTAACTCCATAAATCACATGTTTTTTTCCACCTTTAGGCCCCAAGAATCACCCTAACAATTATACCTTAGCTCCTTTTGTGACCTAAGATATCTTATTTCTTGGATTTTCCTCAAATGCACTCCTACACCATTTATTTATAGTGCTTACGCCATTTATTTATAGTGCTTGTATGTTCACTTTATGGGGCCAACTTGTAAAATTGGTTAGGCGGACCTGGTTGTAATTGGTTGGGTCATCCTAATAAATATTTCATATCACTTCATTCCTATGGAGTTAGAGTGAGTTCCATATACTATTGGAAATGTATTGAAATATAATTTAAAGATATATATGTGATGCTCATATTTAAGCTATGAAATTATAGTAAAAAATTCTTCAAATATAGGGCATTTAAATTGAGCATCAAAAGTCCAAAACCAATATTTCCAACCATTTTCATTTTCCAATATTTATCTCAGACATAAGTAGTCTCCCCTTTTCTTTTACATCAACAATAATAATATTGCCAAAAATCTCCCCTTTTTCATTCATGGTAACCTTTAGTCAATTCTGAAATAATATTGTAGAACACCCCTATATGAAATTATCCTTGTGCTTGTAACTATTTCTCTTTTAACATCAATGGTAAAGGGATAATCCCACATATCATGTTCTTTTCATTATTTTTAACTCTTATTCTATCTACAACACTTCTTGGTGTTTATAACTCTTCCTTCATTTGCAGTTTCTCTTAGTGAACAAAGCTCTTCCTCTATTAGCAATTTTTCTTAGTAGTTGCAATTTATCCCTATATCTACTATCTATCCTCATGTTTGCATGAATATTTTGGATATGAGTTCTTTAATTTCTCCCCCTGATATATAAAAAGAAAAACAATTACTTTATTTGATTTCTTATTTCTCCTTTGTTTGCAACTAGGTTCCCCCTGTCAAGGCTATGTTTATCTTTCCCTGCGTGCAACATTTCTTCTTTTATTGTTCTACTCTTAAGACTCCTTCCACTATGCCTAAACTTCCTTTTACTTGTTCCTTTTGGGATTTCCCCCCTTGGGATTATGATTCCTTTTGTCTAGTATTTTTTCTTTGGGCATCAAAGGGTTGTTCCATCTAAATTTATGCTTCTCCTTATTTGAAACTCTCCACCTTTTGTTTCTATTTCCAAATGAATTTCACCATTCACTTCACTTTCATCTGCTAATTCATATTCCACAAAATTTCCATTTCATCATCCTTCTCTTATAGCTCACTCTCAAAAATTCACATATTTTTAATGTTGCTTGAGGTGTTGTAGTCTCACACTTATATAATATTTGTCTTTTAATGATTAGATGTTAGGGATATTACTCCCATACTATATTTTTTATTTCTTTTACTTGCTAACAATATTCTTGAACCTACTTTTCTCATTTCACATACTTTAAAATGGAATATGAGATCATAATCTTGATCAACCATTTGACTTACACTCAAATTTATCACCAAAAAATCTAATATATTTAAGTTACAATTTCACTTCAACATTTTAATATTAAAACTATCCTTGAGTCGGGAAAAAAAAAGGTAATGAGTTATAATTTCACTTTAATATTTTAATTATAGCTTCAATAGATTCATAATGTCAAATGAAGCTCTGTGGAAATCATATGAAACTTGGTCTAAAGGTAATGAGTTATAATTTCACTTTAACATTTTAATTATAGCTTCAATAGATTCATAATGTCAAATGAAGCTCTGTGGAAATCATATGAAACTTGGTCTAAATTTGAAAAGAATGGGCAAATTTACAATAAATCATGGTGATAAATAATCACAAAAGAGAAAATATTAAAATGATCTTAAAAAGACATGAATAAGAAAAAAGAAATTGAAAAGCAAAAAAGATGGAATAGAAATAGAAAACAATATAATCATTGCAATGTTACCGCAAATCGAACCCACCACAGGCCGCCTTTCTTGTAATCAAGGATGACCTTGCAAATCGACCTTATTTAATTTGGAGCAAATAGTGCCATGCTTTAATAAAGATATAGGAAACATTGATTGTCAAATGATACTCTAATTTATATTTTAAATTCAAATCTATTATACAAAATCTAAATTTATGATATATATTCTAAATGAAAATTCAAGTTCAAATCATAATTTCTTAACTCACTTAATC
>APFE030415833.1:8386-24907 GCA_000404065.3 Pinus taeda
TGAACTCAAAACAATGCAATAGGAAAATTCAGGTAAAACTCCCGGCCTCCACTGCCACATGGAAAAGAGATCTGAAAACGGTAACCCTATGAAAGGGTTTGAAGTAAGCTCAACAAGCAGCAGAAAAGCTTAGAGAGCAAACGGTCCCTCGAGAAAAGTATGAAGAGTTATAGCAGTAGCTTAGGAATGTCAATCTATCTGAAAGCGAGGCCTTTGAAGGGTGGTGAAGGGAAGGAGAAAAAGTCACAAAGGTAACTTGTAGGTTAGATATAGTTATCAAGCAGATGGATACCTTATGTTCTTTACACAATGACGTCCTGCCATATAGAGCCCCTGCCAAGAATTATGCCTTGTTTTTAATGGAACGATATTTGCAATTGAAAATAAAGGCTATTAAATCAGGTGCTCCCATACAAATTAACACCATCGATGATTTTATAAACTGCTGTAAACACTATGGGATAAAAGTTTAGAGACTAGTGTGTGAGTTTTATTTACATAACCTTGTATTAGACCAAGAGACTGAGCTGAACCCTGGCCCTTTTGTTGGGGATATTCAATTACAGGCATTTATTTCATTTGGGGTTAATCAAATTAAATGGCTTAAAGCCTATAATGCTTTCCAAGGACAAGAAGACATATTAGATTTGTGGATAAGAGCTGAGCCTAGGGATCCAGTACAGTTGTGGAGAAAACATAGAAACCTCATGAAGACTCCAGGTGTAATTGAAGCATTAGGACCCATGCATGAGGCAATCATTCGATAGGGATTAGAATACTTTTTCTTTATCAAAAACCTGGCCATTGATGCGGATAAATTTTGGTATTAGATTTGTAATCCGAATATCCAGCTCAGGGAACCATTTAAGTATGAAAATTTTAAGTTAGCTGCCAATCGCTTGCACCTCTATGGTGAAGTCATTTTGAGGGAAGGGCCATCCTGGTTAGGATATCTATTCCGGAGTCCGATCATTTGGCACCCTGCACTCGAATACCAATCCCTGTATGAGATGGCTAAGGGTCAGACAGGCCATTTCTTGAAACACCTATTTATGCATCATGGTTGTAGGCCTTCACATCAGATTCCATCTCCAGCCTACTCACTCACTGCCTTACACGTCAACTACAATGTTTTCATGAGGGCATGAAAAAGGGTAAGTAGGAGGGTGTGTGGAGTACTAAAGAAGGTATGTTTTTGGTAACTATTTCAACATCTTTTCATTAGAACTTACAAACCTTTTGCATCATGAACTAAGAAAACAATAAGGAATTGTAATAAAACATGTGAGATTAATATGCAAGACAAAAACACTGACAATTGTCATTTCCTTATGCAGGAAGAAGGAAAAACGAGAAGTTTTCGTTCCAAAGGAAAGGACAAGGATGAGTTAACCACTGTCCCTTTGACAGGAAACCGTATGCAAACAAGGCAAAGAAAATCAAAGCGAATCAGCCCTGGAAAGGGAGTGGAGATATCAGCTCGGCGCGGGAAAGAAAAGAGATGACTGAGGACTAACGGTTTGGCGAATCCCTTAGGATCCTTGATCCTGAAGAATCGTTGTTTTATCTATTTCTACACTTAGATATCTCTACCTTCACCATTATAAAAGTGTCAGCACTATTAGCTCGAGAGGGGGGATAATTTGTTATGTTTTATGTAATTTCCTTTAAGTTCAAAACTTTGATCATCGAGTCTCGTTAAGAACTGATCTATTGTAATTCCGCTTTATGCATTAATACAAACTTGGTTACTATTTCATCTTTGAGTCTGGAATAACTTCAAATGGTGTACCCCTGGAGGCTAAGGGCCCGACCCTGGAGGACACTTGCTCCTGTACTATTACGTTTGGTTTATGCATGGTTTTCTTATCAACATTATTAGGTAATCTGATGTGTTTTGTAAGTTTACATCACATGCTCTGTTATGTTTAATTTATTAAGGTTTCTAAAGACAGAAGTATTGTATTGACTCTGCATCGTATCACTATTCCTTTAGGTGTTGACATAATACTGCTAGTATTTACAGAATACTGTCGCTGTTTAATTACAGAGACTTTGTGTTGTGCACTTGTTCATTAACATTACAGAATTCATCTTGGGAGTTATGTTCTTTGCGATTGTTGGATCTACGAGCAATGATGTTCTATTTTGAAATGCAGTCGTACTCTTTCTAACTGAGAGTGATAAATGGATCAGATTAATATTAAAGTGTGTCATGTGTATATATGGTTTTCAAGCACTATTCTATAATTCATCATTAATCAGTGTTGTTCCATTTTGGTATGTTATTAAATCTGCCCTTAAGAGTGAAGGATTGCCATTTGATTCCCGTAGATTACGATTAGTGCATTTGATCTTATAGACTAAGGTGTTACGGCTTGTTAGACTTAGTTGTTGTCTATTTCTTAACTGCTGTTCCATTTCAGGTTTGTTGTTCTATTTCTTAAGTGCTGTTCCTTTTTAGGTTTGTTGTTCTATTTCTTAATTTTTGTTCCATTTCTTATCTACCGTCTCATTTCTTGTCATTTGTTATTTTGGTGTGAAGAATGATCTCAGGCTGTAGTGAGCATTGGCATCTACTATCCGGCTCCTAGATCCATGATCTGTTCTCTGGTTTCCTTTTCCATTAGTTTACAAAGGGATGGGTTATTGCTATCAAACCCTTGACTAATAAATTTCTTAGTTTTTTGAGTGTGTGGTTTAATCTCTTGAAGTAGTTAGCTATAAATAAGCATCCGTTTACTCTTGTATTTTCGAACACTGTGCTACTAGCATTACTCTGGAAAATGATAGCCTCAGACTGAGACACTCTTTGAAATAACAAAATTTTCCCAGATTGACATATTAATGTGAGGTAATTAGAGGTGAAAGAGACCCTTTTTATAGCTTGACAGCTATGAGGTGACAACATGACATGAAGATCACGTAAAGGTAGAGAACAGAATAAAGAAAGAATTACATGTGCTGAAGCAGGAACTCAAGGAAGAACAAGAGCTGCATAGATGATAGAATGAGTTGCAGCAAGAGCAAGTATACTAGGGTGCATAACATTGACTCACGGATGAAACTGTACCCATACAAGTTATACAACCATCCCAGTAGCTAGCACGGAGTAGACAAGGTTAGAGGTGTTGTTAATCACATGAAAGGGAATGTATCAGCATCCATTTCATTATGTACATGCATGTGATCCCACCCATTTGGCACACTCACTGAAGCGAAGACACGAAGTAAGTCCAATTGGAGTTGAACATGTACTCTGACAAGTTGATGCAGATGACCACCTGTACATGCTTGGAGAGTAGCACAGACACTATGCATTAGTTTGTTTGCTAGTTTGGTCACACCTAAGAAGACCATGTGCATGTCAACAGATGAGTTGGATGGAGGAGCCATACCAATTCTCTTGGATGCAACAGAGGCAAGAGTTCACTTCGACAAGATGTCATCATGGAACACATGCACACCATCATGGATGACCAAACTTGGCATCAGTTCATCACCTTCACCATCACAATAATGTCAAATAGTTGGTCTAACCACAACGGATTGAGTTTCAGTGATGTGTTGCATTGCTTTCTCAAGCCATTTTGTCTCACATGGGCACATGTGCATTGCAATATAATGTCTTGTCAAGTGGAAGTTCAAGTGTCGATAGTTTGATGTAATAGTCATAGAGTACATGAAGAGTCATGAGGGTAGATGAACTTTCACAAAGGGGAATGGCAAGGGTCACCCAACCCATTGTTATAAATAGAACCTCATAACTCATTGTAAAAGATTTTGGTCATCCAAGCTTCTAATAGGACTATTTTAGAGAGAGCTCGAACAGTATTGTAATGAGCCTTTCCTTCTCCACTGAGGAGAGATAGTATATCTCTTTGGAGGAGTAGGCAGTTGTGGCTATAAGGTTCCACTGTCAAAACAAGTGGTTAGACATGGATATATTGTATGACTAGAACTTACACTTATTAATGTAACAGAGCCATCATGTTTCATGCATATGTTGTATTATATTCTATGCTATCTCGTTTACTCTAAATGATATATGTATTTGTTTTCTTACACATGCATGTATGGACTTTTTTGTCTATGTATGCATGAATATTTCTAAAACGTGCTCTTGGTTTAACCATCACTTTGGATTGCTAGCTAACATGCCTTCCATGTTGTGATGCATGTTTTCTTGTGTGTTCCCTTCTTAACTCCGTGCTATCACAAGTTTCTAAGGGGCACACTAATCTCAACCCCCATGTGTTTGAACCTCTCAGGCACCTTCCTTGGATAGCTACAACTGTCACGCCCTTGCTACTAAAAAAGACATCTTACTTTCCTCTGTGTGAAATCGTGGTCAAGGCATCACCATATGACCCACTATTGGGACTCCTACACCAAACGGTCTGACGTCTAATTAGGACTTCTTACCAGGGAGATCCCCTTACATGTTGGTGGATCCGACACCATCAACACTTCCATATCATGTTCCCCTCCTCAATTCAAGATGTAGTTCCCCTAATTATAGATCAAGTTAGCATTTGACAACCATCATATAAATAAAAAAATTCCACAAATTGATGTAACATCCTCTCTATTGAACAAATAATTACATCCTAGAAATTAATGCATGTAGGATTAACTCAATAGATGTTACCAAACACATTTGGAAACAAATTGCACTACTTTAAACAAAATCTCTGGAGTGTTAGTTATAACCGATCATGCACCCCTTGCATATAATTTCATATAAATTTCAGCATGTTACCATCACTCCTTTATGGAAATTCATATTCCTAAACATATAAGCTCATATCATCTCCACACATCACTCAATTTTCCTTTACCTCTTTACTCAAAATTGAAAAAGTTGTCTTCCTCTTTAAAAATAGGTTTTGGTTTCCCATTGACCATTACAAGAAAAAATACTCATGAATCAAATAAATGACAAATCTTTCTTTAATGACAATATATTTTGGAGGACTAATAAACATATGAATCTTATATGGGAGATATTATTGTATATTAGAAATATTAACCTTATAGAGTGCTTTCAACATAAATGTAACTTTATTCCATTCATTCAATTACATCAAATCATAATGTATGGGTATGTGAGGCTTAGATATGTCTTTGTTCCAACACTTAACATGTACATGTAATTTTATTCTACCATGATTGTAATATTTCTCTTGCTTTTTCACTTGATTTGTTGCACTGATACCTCCAGATATCTCATCTATTATCAAAGTTTACACTTTCACAAAATCGATAGATTCATCAGATTTTTTAGTGTGCCTTGAGGGTCCTATTAAATAAGTCTATGTATCTTCTAATTCTTCATCTTGTACTTCATTCTCTTTACTGATATGAAGATGATGATATGGAGGATTGATAAAACATGTGCTCTTTTTTTATTGGGAATCTCTTCATCAAGTTTAACATTTATGCATTCCAAAATCTAATGAAATATTTTATTATAACATTTGTATTCCTTACTTTTTTCTAAATATCCTAAAAATATTCCTTCATTAGATCGAGCATCAAACTTTCCTAGTTTTTCATCGTTATTTTTTATATAACTTTTAGTCTAGGATACTTTAAAATGATTTATTGATGTTGGATTCCTATGCCACATTTCATAAGTTGTCTTAAAAAAATTTGGTCTAAGATGTTCCTTATTGAGAATATGTACCATTGTATGCACCGCTTCTACCCAATAGGTTTGAGAAATGTTTATTTCTTACATCATTGCTCTAGCTATTTGGTGAACAATCTTGTTTTGGATCTCTGCAACTCTATTTTATTGCGCTGTGCCTGAAATAATATATTGTTATTTTATCCAAAATTCATTACATAGGTTTGCAATCTCATCTAATCTAAATTCACCTCCTCTGTCTAACCTTACGCACTTTATCTTGCACCGTCTTTGGTTTTTCACCAATGCCTTAAATGTTTTAAATTTCTCAAATTCTTCTGACTTATTTACAAGAAATGGTACCCAAGTCAATATCGAATAGTCACTGATTACCAGCATGAAATATTTTTCTCCTCCTATTGCTTCTATTCTGGAATGCCCACACAAATCCATATGAGCTAGCTACAAATGCTTACTACTTGATAGTTTATATTTTCTTTTGAATGATGTTTGTGTTTATTTACCCATTTGACATGATTTGTAGATAGTTTTTAATGCTTCTTTATTGTTTGTAGATATCTGGCTGCTTCCTTCTTATTGAGTTTGATGATGTCATCAAAGTTGAGATGCCACAATCTATAATTCCATAGCTAGGATTCATCTTGTTTGATGATGTAGCATTCGTCACTCTATTCTTTCAAGATACATATGTTATTCTCAGTTTGAACTCCATTATCTAGAACCTTCCCTATAGATGTTTACCTATTTTCAAAATCTTTAGCTCTAAAGAGAACATCACACCCTTTGTCACACATCTGGATTACATTCAACATGTAATAATCCTGTTTCCTGAAGAAGTGTGGTTTATGATAGATTGTTGTTTGATTGTCCATTTCTTTTTCCCTTTGTACTTTACCGACAATGTTCCTTTGTACATGTTTACTTGATGTTGAAGTGTTGCTAAATTTTTTGTTTTCAAATTGATGTGAGTTTTCATCCTCTCCCCTAGCAACTCTTACAAAGGTGATTGTCCTTTTATCCTCAGCCTTAGATTTATTGGATTCTCCTTCACATTCTAACCCAATCTTTATGAGTGGAGACATATGAATATTTAATATGACATCCATTTTTTTCAGACACTTTTATCTGTTGAATATTCATGTTTAGTTCAATTTTAGCCTTCTCTAGATTTTTCTTTAGAAATACCACCTCTTCATCCAATATTTCAAACTGATGGTTTTTCTCTTTTATTTTCTTCATTATAATGTCTTCCACCTTATTTTCTTATTCAAGCTCAACTTTCAACTTTATAATGTATTTTGAATTTTCTTATTCCTTTACATATTTCAATATGATCACTTTCTTCTATCTATTCTTTAGTTTAAGCCTTTCTATTTCATCTAGGGCACTCATTAACTACCCCTGAAGCTCTACCTCACCTTCCTCTTCTTCTTGCTATTCCTGGAAATCCTTTCCAAGTTCTTCCAAGGGCATCAACATGAATTCAGTGGTTCCATATTCGCTAGAGCATTCATTGAAACTCTCAGATCCACTGCTATCTGCTTGAGCATAGAAGTCTTTTCTTTTGAATTGGCTACCTTTTTCCATTTTATTATACTTGTTGTTCTATTTACCTTTAGGCTGATTTTCCTCTTTATTATAATGTCAATTTTATGCATAATTTCCCACTCTTCCATACATAAAACACTTAAATGGAAGTCTTCCTTTATACTTACTTGTGCCTTTCTTCAACCTTCTAACAAATTTTCTTTCTTCTTCGTGAGAACCTGAGCATGACCACTTATTTTCTTCTATGGGCTTGTCTTCCTTGGAAGCTGCCTCTCCACTAGTTTCCTTCCCTTTTGGAATTCACATCTCATATGGTGTAAAAGATCCACGTAGTTGATCTATGTTCAAAGTCTCAAAGTTTGTTGTTTCTTCTATAGCTAAAACCTTATGATTGAATTTAGAAGGTAATGACCTCAAAATTTTCTGAACTATTACACTTTCATTGATTGTTTCTCCTAGGCCCAACATGATATTTAAAACTTCATCAACTCTTAAAAGGAATTTAGTTATATCTTTATTTTCATTCATTTTTAAGGTCTCAAACTGCATTCTATACATTTGTAATTTGGCCATCTTCACCTTTTTATCACGTTCACGAATATTTTCTATCTAAACTAGATATCTTTAGCTGTCTCACAATTCATTACTTTGATAAATTCATACTCACACACACCACATAGAAGCGCACTCGTAGCTTTTTCATTAGCTATAAAATTCATTTTGGCATCTTTGTCACTAGTTGTTTCCTTTTGTTCTTCATACCCCATCATCACGTAAACCTATATTTCTATTCCTAGATACATTAAATATGTCTTCATTCTTACTTTCGAGAAGGCATATTTTCTATCAGTAAATAGATGGGCCTTATTTTTTGAGCATCCTTCTTGACTAGCCATTTTACTAACTTAGGACCTCCTTCTAGTTGTTCGACTGCTACTGAAGGAACCAAGATCTAATACCAATTGATATTTATGATTGAGAACTATTGAGTTGGGCGTGAATGAGTAATTCAATTTTTTTTATTTTTTCTCAACTTAATCTTCTTCTTATGAGATTTATGGTTTATATTTGAGCTCAATTATTATTGAATTCCTTTTGCAGTTGTTTAGGAGAGAAATTTGTAGATTTATTTATCAATAATTCAAAAAATTAACACAACATGCAAGAATAAACACATGAAGGCACTAGATATAAGTGGAAACCCCAAAGGGAGAAAACCATGAATTTTAGGTTGAAAGTCATGTGAAGGAAAGTTGCTACTCCTTATTACATCATATTTTTGTCGGCTCCAACCTAAAAGAGGCTCATACCTCAATGGAACCTCTAACTCCCACAAGTTTTATACAGGTTATGACCCACATAAGGCTCCTACCTCAACAGGCTATAACTTGTTCCTTTTCAAGCTACAACATAGAAATAGACAAAAATATCTCAATCACAGCATCATGTCACAAATTATGGTTACCTCATTTATAGTTATGTCTTCAAGTCTACCATTGCACTACTTTTCCTTTTCACTTTGTATCTCTTCCCTTCCTTCTCATCCACTTTCTTATGTAAATTGTTTTCCTTCAAAAAATCCCTTTACCATTCTAAATTGTATATTTTATAACAAATCCATCTTGGTTGTTTGTATTATTTGCAAGAATATGAAATGAAGAATTGTCTCTTGGACTTCCAAAAATTGCTCCTAATATTTTCTCTTCACTTTCAATTCTTAAAAGAATAATTTGTAATATAAAATAAAGATGAATTAAAATAGCTAAATCACTAATTATTACAAGAGACAAATTAAATTTTATTTTATTTTCTATATTTTTTGTCTAGTAAATATATATATTTATGCTTTTAACAATGTTCAGCCTTCACTTTCAACCTTTTCACTTCACATTTCATTTCTACCCTTTGCACTTCACATCACTTTCATCCTTTCTACTTCAAGCAACTTTGCAATGTTAACATTCAACATAAATTAGTCATATAATGAATATGATTAATTGACACTAACTCTAAAATATCCAAAATTCTCCCCCTTTGGCATTGATGGAAACATAAATTCCTTCTACCTAAAAAAATTATCATTGTTTTCCCCCCCTTTGACATCAATGACAAGGGATTCATTTCTCACAAACTTAAAACTGCTCCCAAGAATAGCTTGAAAAGGTATAATGAAACCAACTTGAGTTGTTTCTCCATAAACATTAAATTTTTTCCATGCTCTATTTTTTCCATAACCTCCAAGATATACACATTAACAAGCTTCTTATGCATTCCATATTAATTCAATCATGCCAATTATGTGTCAACATAACACTTATACCTGCCAAATGACTAGTCGAAAATGAAGTGGCCGATTTTAGCCCAATTCGATGCCAATATATGAGATATTTTGATAAAAAAGTAATATCAGGCCCATTGTGTGAGAAATGGTCATTAATGGGTGAATTAGGTGTTTAATAAGCATTAATGATATTCTGAATAGGTGTTAAAAAAAGAATTAATATATAATAAAATATTTGTTTGAATAGTAGTTGAATAATTCTTGACTAGGTCACAAAACCCTAATGCATACAACAAGTAAGTTGACTTTGATGTGCAATGGGTAGATAGGATCATGGGGAAAACAAAGATGGAGGCAGTTAATAATATGAAAAACATAATTTTGGAGGATGTAAATATTGACATTTTAGAGAGATTTAAACATCCATGCCATTAACGTTGTTCAAACACTGATACCATTAACGTTGTAATGTTGATACCATAAACGTTGTTCCCTAAAAGGTTGTCCATTAGCGTTGATTACATTAATGTTTTCCATTAACATTGATACCGTTAATATTGTCCATTAACACTCATAGCCATGAAGGTTATGTTGATAGAAGAGGGCTTTGCACACTATATGTCATTCGTCCTTTGTTTCAGTGCATAATCATGTGCTTTTTATAACACCCATGGCCTCTTATTGCTCTACGTTGGTGTCAATAGGTTGCTATTAGATAGTTTTCTATGTTCCATTTGAATTATTATTCAACGTATTCTATGCACACATATATTTAATGTGTTGTAATGTATTATCGATTGTATTGGCACACTAATTTTGTTTCTCCTTCCAATGCACCCCATAGTTGAAATACCATTATAATGCATGTGTGGGCATATGTTCCTTTGCATTATTGCACCGTTGTATTTCCATAATATAATCTATTATCAACCATAATTTTTTAATGATACCAAGCATCATTTTGCAATTGTTGTGGAAAATATATCATCTTTTGTAACATATTGGGTGTATTATTCAGTTCGTGCATTTATTTTCTGATCACAGATTCTATTATATCCTTTTAAATGCATATTTTAGTATCTTTTCAATGCGTTGTTGCATTATATCATTCTCAATTATTGTTTTTCTATACATATTAAAAAAAATATCTACCTTGTAACCTACTGTATGTTTCCCGAGTGAAATCCATTATTAGTTTTCATAGACTTCCCTTAGGGTAATTGTAATAAGTATGTTTTCTCATGAACAACCATAGTCGGTGCTAGGAATTGTTGTATATAGTCATAGAAATTAAGGTTTCAAAAAATATTGAGGCTCAGAATCACAGTATTAGAATAGCCAAAATAGCGAGAAGTCCCTTTCCATTACTTGATCTTAAGTTATATGATCCATGATCTACCAATTGTCCTATGACTATAATTCCTCACCTTATAACAAAAGAATAAGGATATTGGTTCTATTCTTCAATAAATGTTGTTTAATAGATTTCTAATAATGCTCGACATCTTTTTGAATAATTTTTTTGTTAAATCCATCGCTTAATTGCACCTGTCAGATTTCTTGTGCTTGTCAGCATTTTACTGGAAAAACCATGATTTTGTCCATAATCCATTTAAACACATACTGGTGATATTTACAATTTCCATTAGTTACAAATCCTACTCATAGAATCAATATCACATCTACCTTGTTGTCAATACTATGTGTGGACCTATCAACACTTATTATCAGTTTTTCTGACTCCTGACATTTCTGCTCCAGTCAAATCTTCATATCCATAATTGCACACAATCATTATTCTTGATATCCCTTGCATTATCTTACTTGCCACTATTCATACCTTACCATTACATATAGAGTTCATTCTAAGTGCTCAATTCTCTTTGGGCTCCCATGTCCTTCTTTTAGACGCTTGCTTACTATGCAAGTTTTCTTAATCTTTTAGGGATCTCCCCTCCGTTTTTTTGTTTTCTCTTTTTTTATGATTTTCAATGTATGCAATAAATCAATTCTAGTGATTCCCTTTTCAATAGAATGCAATGTTACCCTTTCCTTAAAAAAATTGTTGTTCTTGAGATTTTCTTAGTGTTCAATGTCCATGAATTACATCTCAATGGTTGTAGAGAATATATTTGGCAATGCATTGGATTTGAATGTTTGTCCATTTGCTTGTTATGAGATATATGAGTTTTATTTTTTACATCATGAATAGATATGGAGAATGCTATATTTGAATTTAAATGCTATGGTTTAGAAGATCTATAAGTTATTGATGTATTGATTCTTCATTCTAATTCTCATGAGATGGTGGATCCTAATATGATCTTCATCTTCAACTCTATTTTTTATGCTTTTCGATACATTTAATTTATTGGTGATGAATACACTTTAACTCTTCTTTCATCCAAATATTTTTGTTGATAATAATAATGCTAAAGGATCTAGAGAAATCCTAGTGATGTAGTTAACTGTAGCAATGTAACTTGATTATTTGCAAAACCATTTTTATTTCAATAACAGTCTCTTGCAATCATAAAGGATATGTACATAAAAATTATTCTTTACATTGGTATAACATTTTATTATTTGTTGAGATAGATGTCTTCACTGATATTGCAATAATACAGTTCAGATGTAGATATCATGATGCTCATGATAATATTCTATAACCAAACATAAATCATATATAATTTCCCTTGACTGATGAAATACCTTTTTTTCTTGCATGCATATATATTTGAATATAATAGAATTTGATCCTCCATTTGATGGTAGTACCTTTTATTTTTCTTCCATGTCTATGTTTGGATGGATCTCAGGTTTCCATACATCAAATGGAATTTAAATACAACGATCATCATAGTGTACATTGATGCATTCCATATAAACACACAGACTTATCATAAGATGAAGAATTTTGAGAAAAAATGGTGATCCAATTATACAATAAGTTAGGCTTAACTTCCCACATTCTTTGAATAGATATGCAATTGTCTTAGCCATACTGTGTATGCTTGAAAATATTTATTTACACATTTATGCACAAGCTATATATGTGTATATCGTTTTTTTATTGACACGTGGAATTTTGAATGGTGAACTTAATTGATGTTATTATCTCATGAAGAAAGTGGCTTGATCTTACGATTTGATGATGCTTTTGTTCCTACTACTTCTTAACTACTTCAAATTATTGACATAATCATAAGCCGCATATTCCTCTTCATTACTCAATCCTACTCCTATAACCTCCCCATTAGAAAGTGCTCCATTTCATATACTCTGTAGTATTTTAGGTTCTCCTTTTGAAGTGACATTTGTGAAGAGAGTTTGTATAAAATATCCCTAACTTGTTTCTTAGATATTCAAATGGTTCTCTAGCAAGAGGATTTGTAAATATATCTATTATTTGTTATTTTGTGGGTATGTACTCCAAATTAAATATTTGTTTTGCAGCTTGTTCTCTGAGAAAGTGGTACCTTATAGGTAGATGCTCAGTCTTTGAACATAGCACATGATTTTTCGAAATTGTTATTTCACTTGTATTATCACATTTGATAGATATAGGTTCATTAAAATTTAACTTCATGTGTTGTAGTGTATGTTTCATCCACAACACTTGTGTGCAACAGGCTTCAACTGCTATGTATTCAAATTCAATGGTAGATAGAGAAACTGATGTTTTCCTTTTTGTTTAGACATTGAACCAAAGACTCCCCTGGGTAGAATGGACCACCGCTTGCACTTTTTCTGTCATCCACACAAATCACCCAATATCCATATGTGTATGTTGTCAATGTAAATTCCTTACCCTTCAGATACCATAAACCATAGGCTGTAGTCCCTTTCAAGTACTTGAATATCCTTTTTGTTTCCAACAATGGATTCATTTGGGTGTTGATTGATATCTTGCTACTAATTCGACCACCAGTATTATATCTGGTCAAGAAGTTGTTATGTATAACAGATTTCCTATCATAGATATGCAAATCTTTTGATCCACTTTAGGTGATTCATCAATGCACATAGCTTACATCTAATAGTCATGGGGGTTGAGACATGTTTACAATCTTCCATTTGGAATCTTTTCAACATATATATTAGGTATTTCTCTTGATAAATGAATATTCCTCCAACATTTTGTAGCATTAGGAGCCTTAGGTAGAAGGGTTCTCCAAGCATAGACATTTAGAGATCAATATTCATCTTTTCATAAAAGCATTCTACTAGATGATATTTATTGCTACCAAACATAATAGCATCCACATATGCAACTATAACTAGTAATTCATCTCCATTAGCCTTTATGTACATATTACTATCAACTCCTCCTCTCTTGAACCCCTGTTTTTGAAGCTAATTTTCCAATCTAGAGTACCATGCCCGTGGTGCTTGTTTAAGACCATATAGTGTTTTCTTTAACCTGCAAACATAGTTAAGCTTATATAATGATGAAAAACCTTGGGGTTGCTTGATATAGACTTCTTCCTCAAGATCACCATTTAAGAAGGTAGACTTCATCTCCATTTGGTACACCTTGAAATCATTGTAACATGCAAATGCCAAAAACATCTTGATTACCTTGAGTCTCACAACTAGTCCAAAAATATCTTCATAATCAAGACCTACCACTTGTGAGTAACCCTTACACACTATTCTAGCTTTCTTTCTAACAACTTGCCTATGTTCATTAATCTTATTTTTCAATATTCATTTTGTACCAATGACATTCTTTCTAGTAGGTCTTGGTGTTATTTCCCAAGTGCCATTCTTCTCAATTTGATCTAACTCCTCGTTCATAAAATCTATCCAACATTTGTATTTACTTTCCTCTTCAAAGTTCTTTGGATCTATCTGTGACATCATAAGTATATGAAATTTCTCAAATTTTTCTGTTAGTTGCCTCCTTCACTTTTATCTGCAATAATTTGGTTCTAGGATGATTCGTTTGAGTGTGTATAGAGGGTCCTTTTGAATAAGTCTCTATATCTTCTAAGTCTTCATCTTGTAATTCACTCTCTTTATTGATGTGATGATGATCTAGAGGATTCATAAAATCTATGCTCTTGTTTTTATTGGGAGGATCTTCGTCAACCTTAATATCTATGCATTCAATAATACTATGCAATATTTTATTATAACATATGTATCCCTTACTTTTTGATGAATATCCAAAAAATAGTCCTTCATCAGATCGAGCATCAAAATTTCCTAGATCCTCATCATTATTTTTTATATAACATCTACTCTCGAATACTTAAAAATGCTTGATTGATGGTGTTTCCCAGTGCCATAGTTCATAAGATGTATTATAACAATTTGGTATGAGATGTGCCTTATTGAGAATCTATATTGTTGTATTCACTACTTCTACTTAGTAGGATTTAGTAATGTTTCTTTCTTGCATCATGGCTCTGGCTATTTGTTGAACATGCATGTTTTGTCTCTCTGGGACTCCATTCTATTGCAGTGTGTCTACAATAGAATATTATTTTTTTATCCCAAATTCATAACATATGTATGGAAAATCATTTGATGTAAATTTCGAGCATGAAATATTGTTCTCCTCTTGGTGCTTATGTTCTAGAAGGTTGTTGGGTGCATATAAGGTGTCTTTTAGAACTCCTAATTTCCTCACATTAATTATCAACCTCGGTAAGTCTTGAAGTTTCAAGAGTTTACACAATATGTGCAAGTGGTGAAAATCGTTATATCTATAGAGAGTAATGCTCTAAGATAACTTATCAATTTTAATACAAGAGTAAATGGACCAAACCATAAATCTCATGCTTGTAACTTCAAGGAAATTAACCTATTCAAGCATCAAAACTAAATCTTAATCTAAACCAAACTCAAACTTAATCAAGAGATTCTAATTGCAATTACATCAACCGAGTGCACCATAGCAATAACAGAGCTCTTTCAGCTGAATCTAAACTACTGCATAGAAATAAATCATCTAATCTAATCAATAACACTCTCAAAAAATAATTCTCATCTAATGATTAATTCAATCCATGACATAAATGAATGAAATCAATTGACAGAATTTAGAATTAATCAAATGAATACACAAAATCCACACTGATGAAGGTAAATCAATCATAAAGCTATAAAACAAAATAATTAAACTTACAGTAAAAGAAAAGTAAAAATATAACACAAGGAGCAATAGTGGAATCGACCAGTGACTGGGCCCAAGCCACTAGTGAATACTGCTTAATAGCACGAGTGAGCAACAACACAAATTATGTATTATTCATCTGATTCAAAAAATGTCATTACAGCACGATGTCCCCTTCAAAATTACGCTCTGTATATTAAAGTTACAACTGACGTAAAAAGGTGAGAAGTTTCCTCCTCTCTATTCCCCTTCCTATTCTCCAATTCTCCCCATATTATCTTCCTCTCTTTTATCTTTGTTTTCATTTAAATACAAAGAGAGCAAAGGGAAGTTACAACAAATCTGATTACAAAATGATTTCCATTAAAAATTTGGATTATACAAAACAAATTGATTAGCAAGACCATATTTGAAAGATCTTTCCATTAATATTCAATAGGAACAAGTTGAATTTGGTATTGCAACTGGAAGAATTTTGAAAACAGTTGCAATAGAAAATATGAGAAAATATTCTTCGAAGAACCTTTGGTGTCTCTTAATATAGACCTAATTTTTGGAAAACAACTTGTTAGAAAACTAATTTGGTCTATTCTGGACAAAACCCATGTTCTAGATTTTCCAGATTCTCCTTCATTTGTCCGAAACATCTAATGCAAAACTGTCACTTTGTATTCCAATGAATTTTTGAGTTGGAATATTTAATTGTGAGTTGGAGATCAAATTTGCAATCTGGAAAAGGTCTTGGAGGCTAAAATCATGAGTGATGTTACAACAAATCCATTAATAAACCATCATTTTTAAAATCATGCATAATAACCATCAATTTATTAAAAATAAGGGAGAAAAATAGTATTTATCCATAAGAGCATAAATAATTATAAAATGGAATTATATGATAAATTATGATAAATGATG
>APFE030415838.1:3399-16434 GCA_000404065.3 Pinus taeda
GGTCCGCCCAACCTAACATAGGGTCCAAAACCAAAATTTTTCGGGGCGCTGCCCCAGACCCCATAAAGTGGGGTTACGTGTACCCCTCAAAACCCCCTGTTAACTATGTGGAAAGAATATAACACAACCCAACATATTCATCTAGTCCAAGACCCAAAATATGACACAAAATTTTATAGGGCCTACACAGAGGATGCAATGGTAGATCTAGTCATTGTCAGTTTCATCCCTAATTTAGGCTTCATTGATGCCCACATAGCTTTTCCTTCAAATGTGACACAAGTTTTCTTGCACATGTGATATACTTCTCTAATGCAATTAAGAAATAAGGTCTAACTAAAGTACCTCTAGGCTAATGTACATACAAAATTCAAGCTCCATCTTGAGAAATTTGATCTCCCACTCCCTTAGACATTAGATCTCCATTTAAAATTAGGATTTTAAACACTTAACCTAATTCTTAATAGAGCTTGCAATTTTCTTATAAATCTTAAAAATTTTCTATAAATGAAAACCAAAAATTTTGAATAAAGGAAAACAATTGCAAATATATGTTAGTGTAAGATTAAAGACGAATTATGTTTTTATTTCTTTTTGAAGAAAGAAAAAATAGCTGAACCATGGAAGATTGGATTAAGAATCCTCATAAGAGTCATCTAAATATGTCAGTTGTGTGGAAGATTGTGATTGAGTGTTTCACAGTCATTAATCGAGGTTTGGCAGGGAAGGTTGGGATGGGGATCAGGTTAGGATAGGCGAGGACCCATGGTTTGGATGTGTGGCCCATTTTCAATTTCATCCTAAGCTTATAGTTGTCATGGCAGCTCAAGAAATAAGAACTTTAAATGATATTTCTAACCTAAACACTTCTACCATCTAGGCTCAAGGGTGGATGAATTCCCAAGATCTTAATATGTCGGTTGTTTGGAATCATCAATGGTCTATCTATACCAATGCGCTCATTAGATCTCATGTTAGGATCCATGATCGGGAGGATGAATTGTAATTAATCCACTCGCCGCATGAATTTTATACTCCAAAGGAAGGCTATATTTACATTTATGTAGACTAGGCTCCTGAGAAGCCTTCTTGATGGTGGAAGCCTTTATGGAAGTTGTAGCGCCCGACAAAGGCTAGATTATTTCAATGCTGCCTTCTTGCAAACAGAATTCCTATGGGTGACAATCTTCAAAATCGTTGCTTTGTTTGTCCAAGTTGGTGTCCCTTCTACAAAAATGTTGAGGAATCAGTAGATCACATATTTCTTCAGTATCAATATCCTCCCAGGTTTGGACGTTGGTTTGTGAGATGATGGAAGTAAGATATTTATGGCATGGTGAATCATTAGGGAGGCTTGGTTCACCTGGTGGCACGAGGTTAATCCCCACAAACTATGAAACCTCGCCCTATTATCAGCAGGGGCTTATGGCTTGGTCGAAACAATATTATATTTCAAGATAAGTCGTCGTGTTGTGATAGGTTCACAGGTCAGATTATTGTCATATATGATCTCATCTTAGATGATCCTATCATCAACATATCTCTACAGTTTCATGAGGAATAGGTGGACAAATCCAACCCATGGGCTTATTTTGATCGATCCTTGCAAATTGGAAATCAATGTGAAGGAGGAGTCATTATGTATTTAAATGAGCATCAATTCTTTAAGCTCAAAAGTGGTTTAGGGCAGGGCTCAAATAACTATGCGAAACTTTTTAGTCTGAAAATTATTCTCATCTTTGCTTTAGAAAAAGGATGCTGGTAGCTGCAAGTTTTTGGAGATTCCAGGGTGGTCATAAATTGGTTCAGTGAAATTTCAATATATCACGTGCACACACTCAAGCCCATTCTTGAGGAGGCTTTGAGAATTAAAAGAGTTTTTTTATCACATTATTTGTAATCACATTTACAAGGAACAAAATGTTATATCTGATGAGCTTTTGAAGGTGAGCATGCAACAAGCTTGGGGGTCTTGGAAGATCTCAGAGCAAGTCAGCATAGATCATTTCGAGTACTACCATAGACCCTTTTCTGAGGGGTTATAGGATGCAATTGTCTAGGATTGATTCTACCAATTTTTTAATATCACGATGTTTCCTTTTTATTACAATTTGTACATGCTTTTTTTATATTAGGATATGCAGATATGTAATCAATGCATTTTGGTTATCACAAAATCTAATGCTCTTTAGGTAACAAGACATATGGACAATATATTTTGATGATATGGATTTATGTCTGTTTTTGTAACAACAAATCCTCTTTTTTGTTTACAACATGTAATTTTCACTATCTTTAAGGAAAATTACAATTTTCCATGGAGGAAAAAGAAAAAGAAAAATAGCTTGCTGTCATTCAAAATAAAAATAAGTCTTTCTACTATATTCTTTAGAACACATAAATTTACATCTCTTTCAAACCCTATCATTTAGAATATATAGCAAAACATACTCTACTTACTAATCTTTATCCAATTCTAAGTAACTTTCCTTTTCTACCATAATACAAAAAAATAGACATAATATTACTTGCATTTCTAAAAAAATCTGAAGTAAATAAAAAAGAAAAAAACATCCACAGGACCTTTGGACAACTAGCTGCAAAATAAACAAATAATAGCATTTCATAGCTTAATATTACCTGAGTGATGAGAGATATTTTTATCAAAATATGTTTATCTGATTTGATTTGACTTGGCTCTGTAGAGCATCTTTCTTTTGATACTTTGTCTGCCTCATTATTTTTCTCTCTAAAAATATGGAAGTCTAGTCCTATGCATCCAGTTAGCAAGTTCATGATTCTCCAACTTATTTCTAAAATTATCTCACTCCACAATCACTTATTTCTAAAGATAGCAAACACTGACAACTACTAGAAAAACTTGGCCTTATTCAGGAATCAAAAGAAAGCCTAAAATATAAACTGACACCATCACCCAATAAAAGAGTAACAAAAGCCGCAAATATGAAGAAAATTCCAAGTAACCTCAAGTTACAATGCCATAAAAAAAAATCCACACATCCACACACATTTGATGTTCAAGGCCACCAATCTTCTGATTTCGCAAGGCCACTATTCTTTGGATACTGCCGTTCCTTCAAGGAATTTATTAAACTACAAGAGATGGTTTTGCACAGAGCACCACTGCTCTGTTACAGAGAAGGTTTTATTAATTAGCATCAATAACTAGCACTGAACATTGGTTGCAGCACGCTAATCCAATGCTCTAAATTAGTGACGCAAATAGAAATTAGTGTCATTAGTGTCACTGGTTTGAAGTCATGAATTTGGTGATGATTGGAAGAACAGGAAATACAACTAGAATGCCTGCAAGATTATGTATATTTCTAGGTATGGAAAAAACAGTTGTAGTGATGGAAGCTTAATGCTGGCAGGTCATAACAGCTGTCTTTATTTTTATCAGTAACCTATATTCCAATCAAAGTGTTTTTTTGGGGATTGGTGGGGAGGGGAACAAAAATGTTTACACTAGCTAGTTCTTGCAGGTGTCCAGACAGATATTTTTAGATATCTTTTTAATGTAAAAACTTTTTGAATTAATTTTTAATTGAAATAATAAATATTTTTTAAAGTCTCTCAAAATATTAGTTAGCACAAATTTTCATAAACTGAAAAGATTTCATAAACTGAAAAGATTTTATTTTTTTAATAATTTGAATAATAAGAAATACATTAAATTTAAAAATAAATTTTATGAATTTTTTTAATCTTTTTAAGTTATATAATTTTATATTAAATTTCAAAAGAGATTATCAATATACAACTATTAGTTGATATTCTAAGATGGGAGATGATTTTATATTATGATTTTATACACATATTACCAAAAAAACACAGGATGAAAAAGCATATATTTATTATAAACACTTATGCACAAATTAGTTTTCAATGACTTTGTGTTTATGGATGATATATATTTATATGAACGAAGATGGGAGATGATTTTATATTATGATTTTATACCCATATTACCCAAAAAAAAAAAAAAAAACACGAGGAAAAAGCATATATTTATTATAAACACTTATGCACAAATTAGTTTTCAATGACTTTGTGTTTGTGGATTTTGGAAGAAGGTAAAATATGTGAACATATATTAAAAAAATTTAAATATCTTTAAAATTATATTTTATTTTTCAATAAATATATATTTAATTAATTGAAATATGGATATTAGAAAATTGTCTAAGTCTTTTAGTTTTATACCAATATATACTAAGAACAAGAATTGCCAAGTTTATATATACATGCATGAGGAGGAAAACGGTAAGAGCAAGAATTGCCCGTTTTATATATATATAAATGAGGAGGAAGATGTCTTAAATTTTGAATAGATTAAGATAATTAAAATTACCTTTGAGCAAATAAACATATATTTAATTAATTGAAAGATGGGGTAATAGAAAATTGTATAAGACCTTTAGTTTTATACCAATATATACCAAGAACAAGAATTGCCAGGTTTTTATATACATGCATAGAGGAGGAAGATGTTTTAGATTTTGAATAGATTAAAATGATTAAAATAATTAAAATTACTTTAAAGCAATTTTTTGTTGGTTAACATCGCACCAATAAAAACATGTTTAAAGAGGATTTTAATATTCACTTCTATTAATAATTATTTTGTTTCTATTTAGAAGTGCATAGTCATGCCATTTGTGGCAAGAAAGTTTGTGTATTTAGATGTTTCAAATGCCCTACCCCTTGATATAGTTGTTCAATCTTTTTTTAATCCTTTTTTTTTTTAGTAAAATAATTGTCATGATCCTTAACCATTAACTTAAATCACAAACAATATATCAAAAGCCACAAAAACATATATATCAAAATTTCCAAATGCTTTATTTATCTAAATAATATTAAGATATAGAAACATCATACAATGATCTTTGTATGAATGGAATTTATCCTTATTGGCTTGCTTTCTAAAATAAAGTGACCTCTCAATAAACTAATTTCACCAACACAAAATACTCCAATATATAAGAAATAATAATCCTTAAGAAATAACAAGTTTCAAATTAAAATATGGTAAAATTATGAACAATTTCAATGTTCAACAAAGATTATACACAATCACAATGCTCAATAAAAAACAATTAAAAATTAATTAATTATAATCTGAATATTCAAAATTGAACCAGAAAATTAATTAATTATAATATTTGTATAAGTGTTAATCCTTTATGGCAGCTTCCCTCATAAGAATAAAATACACATCAATTTAAGTGTCTTGTTGCTGACAACTCCTTTCAACATTCACCTATTCAACCTGATAAGACAAATAACCCAAAAACTATTCAATAAAGCATTGTAGCCTAATTGATATTGAATAATAAAACTACAAATATGAGCATAGATATTCCATGATTATAAGAAGAAATATTTCGGCGTAAATCACATTCAGAAAAACATTGTCGACGTGTTCCGAACCAACCAGTGTGGTTCATCGTCATGACAAGTTGAACAATCAGATCTATCTTTGCCAATTAAATACTTAGAGCAGAGCTTCCAAGCTAACTAGGACAACGTCTACATTTGACTAGGGACCAGGGTAGTTTTTTATAACTGCCACTATTAAGACTATAATGTTAAATGCACATTAGCTTTGAATGGCTGATATTGGATCCATATGAAGGAAGATGGGAGATGATTTTATACAAATATTACCCAAAAAAACACATGATGAAAAAGCATATATTTATTATAAACACTTATATACAAATTACAATAGTGGCAGTTATAAAAAACTACCCAAGAACCCTCTTAAGAAAATTTCTAAGGCGGTGGCTCTCGCTATCAAGTCCAGTAGCTCGGTGAGTCCCCTGTACCATAAGCTTATTGAGAGCAGTCCCATTACCCCTAGGATTTATGGGTTGCCTAAGATTCACAAAGAAGGGGTCCCTCTGAGGCCTATCGTTAATACCATTGGTGGTCCGACCTACCTTCTTGCTAAGTTCCTTGCCCTTAAGCTTAAGCCCCTGGTTGGCTATACGGTGTCCTTCGTGAAAGACTCTGCCTCCTTCATTAAAGAGCTTAAGGACATTAAGCTTAGCTCCGATGACATTCTCGTCAGCCTTGATGTGGTCTCCCTTTATACTTGCATCCCTATAAAGGAGTCCTTGGATGTGATCTATCGCCTTACTGATCGCAATACCGTGCATTTGGTTGAGATTTGTCTCACTTCCACTTTTTTCTGTTTCGAGGGTGAGTTCTTCAAACAAACCTGTGGTGTTTCCATGGGCTCCCCCCTTTCCCCTATTGTTGCAAATCTTTTTATGGAGGATTTCGAAGCCAAAGATTTAGCCTTGGCTCGTCTCCTTCCCAAGCTGTGGAAAAGGTATGTGGCTGACACTAATGTCATCTGACCCCATGGCCAAGAGGAGTTGGATCTCTTCTTCAATCACCTTAATTCTCAGTCCTCTGCCATTAAGTTCACCATGGAAAAAGAGGTCAATGGTTGCCTCCCTTTCTTGGATATTCTTATATCTAAGAATAAGGACGGCTCTCTCTCCCACTCAGTGTTCCGGAAGAAAACGCATACTGAGCAGTATCTTCATGTTGATTCCCATCATTTCCCTGCTCAAAAGATGGGTGTTCTTAACACCCTCGCTACTCGTGCTCTTAGGATTTCTAATAATGAGAGCTTCGATAAGGAGAGATCCCATCTCCTTAATGTCTTTGAGGAGAATGGCTATAGTGGGCGCCTAGGTCATAAGGCTTTCATTAAGGCCTCTAAAAATTCGTTAATTGAAAAAGAACCTAAAGAGCGTCGTCTAGGTGTCCATCTTCCCTATGTCCAGGGAACAACGGACAAGATTGCTCGGATCCTTAAGAGGTATGATATTCCCTCAACCTTTAGGCCCCTCAACACCATTCGCAAATCCCTCCGATCGGTGAAAGATCTCGTTGACCCTAAGGACATGAAGGGTGTCTACTTAATCCCTTGTTCTTGTGGGACCCCCTATATCGGGGAAACAGGGCGCTCTATCCATCAGAGGATCAACGAACATGCAGCTGACCTAAGACATGGGAGAACCAAGTCTTCAACGTCACCAGAGCATGTGGATAAGACCAAGCATCAAGTTTGTATAGAGGAGGCCAAGGTTATTGCCAAAGTGGCTCATTTCCATCATCGTAAATTCAGGGAAGCGATTGAAATTGAAATAAGGCCTAATAATCTCAATAGAGATGACGGCTGGAAGATCAGTAGTTGTTGGATCCCTGCCATTTCTTCCTAGTCTTCACCCCCCCCACTCTTTTTATCATTTTCGTGCTTTCATTATCCCCTTTGGAGCCTTTTCTTACTCCTAGGGTGTCTCCTTCTTGTTCTGTGGTTTTCTATTATTCCTTTTCCTGACCTCCTCCTTTTTTTTCTTTTTTTTTAGGTTTTATTTATTCATTTATTATTATTATTTTATTATTATTATTATTATTATTATATTATTTTATGTGTAATTTTATTTTATTTTAATTTATTTATGTAATTTTTTATGATTTTTTAATATATATTCTTTTTATTCCCAAGTATATTTAGATATTATTATTATATTATTAATTATTATTATTTATCCTTCTAATATTTATATATATTATTTATTTAAATAATATATATATATATATATATATATATATATATATATAATATATATATATATTATTATATATAGTTAATAAACAATAATTTAAGAGCTAAAATTATATATATTTATTTAAATATATATTAGCTTTTTATATATTACGTTTTAATTTGATAATATTGTTTTAATATATTACGTTATATATATATATATATATTAAAAAATAAATAAACAAATAATTTACAATTTTAAGAGTTAGAGTTAATTTTGTATTTTATTTTTATTTATTTTTACGTTTTATTAGACTACCAATTTAATTAAATTTACTCATGGAATTTATATATAGGTCTCTTGATTACTTTTATTACGGGTTTAGTTGACCATGGTCCCTAGTCAAATGTAGACGTTGTCCTAGTTAGCCGTTGGAAGCTCTGCTCTAAGTATTTAATTGGCAAAGATAGATCTGATTTTTCAACTTGTCCTAACCATGAACCACACTGGTTGAAACGCGTCGACAATGTTTTTCTGAATGTGATTTACGCCGAAATATTTCTTCTTATAATTGTTATGGATCACAGAAGCCTCAATTCAACCATATTCCATGATTTCAGTCATGTGATATAATTATTTTGTAGGATTGCCCCTTTCCTCCATACCCAAAAAAAGTGTGATGCATGATATTTAAATGACTATTGAGAACAAAATGTAGCTTAATTGATATTGAAGAATAAAACTACAAATATGAGCATAGATCTCAGATGATTTCAGCCTCGTGATATAATTACTTTGTAGGATTGTCCCTTTCCTCCATACCTAAAAGAAGTGTGATGCATGATATTTAAATAACTATTGAGAATAAATGTGTTTTTAAGTTTTGCATAAATTATAAATTAGTAAAAATAATTTATTTATAAACTAGTAAAAATAATTTATTGATTAGGTAGGCAATTGGTTTTATTTGGCCTGATGTAAAAAAAAGTTTTTGATTAGTTTGGAAAACAATAGAAATTATGTTTTGGTTTTGAAAATTTTTTAGAAAAATTTTAAAATCCACTTTAAATTTTAGGATTTTAGGTTTCCCAAGAATTTTTATGGTGTTGAATCCATTTCCTCGGTAAAAAAACTATTCGAACACTCTCATAGGCAAAAAACTTTCAAAAAAAATCACTAGAATGTCATTTTATTTTAGATGATTGAAAGAAATTTTAATTTCCACAAAATAACATGATGAACTTTAATGTAATAGGCAATCCATTAATAAATTAGTTTAAAAAGAAAGTATCACTAATTTTATTTCAAAGGTCGTGTCATTAAAATTCGTTGAAAGTTCGTCGATGAAAGTTGTGGTGATCATTAAAAAGGAAGATTCAAATCAATTGCAATCAATCCTCGTCCATCCTATGTATACTTTGTCAAAGTATTTGTCTTTGTTGGTCTGGAGATCTACCACATCCAAGACAAAACATACCTTCGTTTTCACCTTTAGTTTTTTGCCTGCACACAACTTAAACCATGAATTTCACTTCACATATTCTGCATTGACATTAAAATGAAATTAGAAGGGAATGAAGTATACATATACCCCTGTAGGACAGGCGACGATTGATCGCAGCTAATTTGAATCTTCCTTTTTAATGATCTCCGCAGCTTTCAAAGACAAACTTTCAACGAATTGTAATGTCGATATGGATCCGAAATGGAGTTGGTGATGTTGTTTTTATCTCATGTGCCAATTTTTTTCAGAAGAAAAAAACTCCTCCACAACCAATTTATTAGGGACAACCAATTTATTAGGGACGTGCCCAATATATAATCAAATTTGTCTAAAATATTACTATGTTTAATATTAGATAAGATAAGATAATTATATTTATGTTTAACAATTAACCACAAAGTAGGTCAAAGGGACAGTTGAGTATAATGATGTCCATACAAAGCCGAAGAACCAAATGGTATCATATAACAAATACAATGAATGAAGTAAACTAACATCTGGCCTTGATGGAGAAGATCCAAGAGTTAATAAGTCTGAGGATCATACCCATTTTTCCTAACATCCAAGATTGAATGAAGAACACTGAAAAAACTTTCCCATTCAAAATGAAGAAAGATATTTTACCTTTCCCATTCATAACTACATATTTCCATTTTTTTACGGTTTTTCTTGTTACTTATTGGAGGCAACTGAAGACATTTCACATTGACTCTCCTCTTCGCTACATGAATGCACTGATTTTTTTGGTGCAAATTTTTGTGATCTCTCAACTGTATCGGATGCTACATTTCCATTCATTCTACAACTTTTGCAACTTATTAGTAGTATACTTGCTCAATAGTATATGAACCAGAGTCCAGGAGCATGGGTTGAGGAGGTCAAAGCCGAGGAACATGACTGAATAATATGTTTCTTCTCAGATATTGGAAACATATAATGGCTTTTTTGCAAGTTTTCTCTGACCAAGGGCCAAAATGAGGGTAAAAATTGTTTGTTCTAGTTTCCTAAGGTTGATAGAAAACACTAAGATAGGTCAGAACCTTTCATTAATGAAGGTGGAGGAGCAAGGAGCCAGGATGGAATAAGGAAATAAGAAGAACCGACCCTAGTTTTATGACGAAACAAATCACTATAAAGCTAACATTTCCCAATCTTTCGAGGCTGGGAGTCAATGTATAATGTTTGAAACGTTTTTTTCTATTGTTACATTGATTAACATACGCGTCAGAATATCTACTACAGAAATTTCAACTAGTCTTTCGACCCAGGGTAGCTATGACACGAATTTTTGAAAAGAACTATCGATGATGGCAGAAGAATGATTAACGAAAGAATAGAATAATTCTGGTTTTGAAAGCAGAAAACAACTTTAGATCAGTAAGAGAGGGAAGACAACCTTCAGTGATACACGCAGTTATATGTTTTAAGAGAAGTCAGCTCCAGAGGTGCCACACACTCCTACAGAGGATATTTTTTCACATTTGACTGTCACAAGTAGATTCCAAGGAATGAAAGTCGAAAGAAGAAGAGTGGAGCTAGAAAACTAAGAAACCATTATTCGAGACGAATAACATACAAAAAGGTTTGCTAATCATTTTTCTAAAGAGGTCGTAGTAGCCGGAGTTCGAAGCAATTTGGGAAGAATAACAACATTTACACTGCAGACAGTTATCACAACTCTTTAGTTTGTTTCAAGAGCAAGGGAGGACAAAACGAATATTCTTAACAGCACATGCTACTACATTTACTTTTGATGAATATTTTTTTTGCAGGTATGAATTACAGGTTTCCAGTCTTTGGTTTCGAGTGATAGAGGGGAATATTCCTAAGGAATTTCAATTGATTCTCCAGTATTAGACGTAACTAGAGGAGACAAGATCTGGGGTCTTTTTGTCATTAATTGTCGTTTTCAAATTGCATGGATTTGAGGCATCACAGTAATTGTGAATTGACTTTAATTCGGTAGTAGGTAGGTAGGATATTGGATCAGATTTCAAAATTTCCTAAGAGCGCCACATTTACTAGGTGGGAGGCTTGATGCATACTCTGAACAAACTTTTCTTTCTCTTGTTGGAAAGGCAGGGGAGCTTAAACACGATTTTCACACACAAAAAACATGAGTTGCGGCTATTAATCACACAAATATTTAATGATTATAATGAACCCCGTGAAAGGTATTTAACCTTTTCCAACTAGTGACTCGCCTAAATTAAATTGACATGCAACCACACACTATAAATTTGACTATGACTTAACTCGACTTGAATCAACACTTAGTTAACTGACTCTCTAATTTTAGCCAACTACTAATGCAAGATTAATTAGCTTATTTTAATGCTCCCCCTTAATTATGACCGCTAAACTAGGACATGACTCATGACAACTCAAACATGCATGTTAGTCTATGTCTCAGCTACGCTTACAACACCCAAGTCTCTTCTATGAAACTCAAACACATATTTTGCTAATGACTTAGTAAATATATCAGCCAATTGATCACTAGATTTACAAGCCTTTAAGTGAACTTCTCCATTGCTCACAAGTTCTCTAATAAAGTGATATCTAGTATCAATATGCTTTATCTTTTAATAAAGCACACTATTCTTAAATAGTGCAATCGCTAAGGTGTTGTCACTATATATTCTTGTTGATCCTTGTTGTTTCTGTTTGATTCCATCAAATACTCTTCTTAACCACATTGATTGACATGTTGTTGAAGTTGCTGCTACATATTCTACTTCTCTTGATGAAAGTGACACAATAGGTTTCTTCTTAGATGCCCATGAAATCACACCTGAACCAAGATGGAACACATAACCAGAGGTGTTATTCCTGTGATCCAAACTACCTGCAAAATCACTATCTATATATCCAATCAAATCCCTCTTATTTGTGCTTGCATACATTATGCCACAATCTCTAGTTCCTACTATCTATCACATAATTCTTTTTCCTGCACTCTAATGTGTCTTTTGGGGTCTCCATAAATCTGGAAATCAAGCTCACTCCTTGCATAATATCTGGTCTTATAGCTATGAGATACATGAGGCTTCCAACCAATCTTTTGAATAGAGTTGGATTGACATTTGATTTTTCATTATCCTTTCTTAACTTTGTACCTATTACAACTAGTGCAGGGGCAGGTTTGCAATTTTCCATCCTGAATCTTTTTAGAAAATCTCTAGCATATTTATTTTGCCAAATAAAAAATCATTTTTCAGATGATTAAACTTCTATGCAAAGAATATATTTCATGAGACCAAGATCTGTCATCTCAAATTCTTTCATTGTGGCTACTTTAAATTCATCTAACTCAAAATCACTTGTATAAATCATGCCATCAACATATAAGCAAACAATAAAAAATTGTTCATGCTCATTTACCTTTGCGTACAAGGTAGGCTCAATGTTTCTTTGGCAAAATCCATTCTTGATCATGTAGCTTTCAATTCTACTATACCAAGCTCTAGGCACTTGCTTAAGTCCATAGAGTGTTTTCTTCAACATGTAAACTCTATCTTCTTTACCTTCAACTTCATATCCTGGAGGATGTTTTACAAAACTTTCTTCTTCTAGAATTCCATTTAAGAAAGTTGATTTTACATCCATCTGATATACTTTCCACTTTTTCTGAGGTGGTGTGGATAGAACTACTCTTATAGTATCCAATCTAGCTATCGAAGTAAACGTTTCTCCAAAATCTATTCTTGATTGCTGCAAGAATCCTTTTGCTACAAGTCTTGCTTTAAATCTCTCAATTTCACCTTTCTCATTCAACTTTGTCTTGTACATCGATTTCACACCAATGAGGATTTTGTCTTTTGGAAGGTCAACCAAATCCCATGTATCATTCCTTTCATTAGCTTCAATTTCTTCATCCATAGCTTGTACCCAATTTTCATCTTTGATTATTTCTTCAAACGAAGAAGGTCGGAA
>APFE030415847.1:0-18323 GCA_000404065.3 Pinus taeda
GGTTGGGCAGATCCCAAGGTCCTCAAGGGGATGTTAGTGAGTGATTTGGGAAATAAGAAGAAGGGGGAGTTAGAGATGCCTTGCTTGAGCTGCTCCGAATGAAAAACTGCCTCATACTTGTGATCTGAATAGATTTGACACTTGAAAACATGAAATGGATCACAAATGATCATTCATCCACCACAAAACTACCTACCTGGCCTACTTACCTAGCATTTTATCTTCTTTTTGGTTTGGGTGCACTTGAACTAGCAAACCCAGCTTTTCAACTTTTCTTTCAGCTGTTCTCCTATCTAAATCTACCCTTATTTCTTCCAAGGGCTCAGATTAAACAGTTGAGCTCCTTGTTTCTCTACCTATCTACTATTGCCAAGATTAAACAGTTTTGGACAGATATTCATTCTCTATCTTCTAAACCAAGCAATTTAAACCTAGGGAAGCCAAGATTAAGCTGTTTGGCTTTCCCTTAACTGTAAAATTCTTAAAAAATGGAACTTCTTGGAAATATGGAACCTTGCAGCATGAAAAGATGACATATTTGGCATGTAAAACAGTCAATCATGAAATATGAAACCTATTCCAATAGGAAGCTAACAATGGCTCCACTTGGGGATGGTTTTTCAAGATGAAAATCCAAGAACAGCAGGTCAGAATGCCTTGATCTTCAATGGTTACTGTAAACTGAAATTTTCCTTCTTCTCAATTCCTTTGACTGAATTCTTATAAGCTGATATGCAGTATCCTTCTGAGCTGAATTGCAGAAAAATTACAGCGCTGCTTGCCTTTTGGGTGCTTGTAAACATATTGAAATCTGCTTGAGCACTTCTTTGGAATTATTTCAAAAGACATAGATCTGAAATGGAGCTTTCTTTGATCTTTCCTTCAAAATTTGCTGCGTTGTTCCCTCTTATCAGCCTGCTATAAAAGTGAAAACAAAGTGCTGAAAATATAAAATATTAATGTACAGATAATATACAGAGCTGCGTTGTATCTAAAAGGGGTCATGATAATGCTTCAACATGCGGCCATTAACAAGGCCTTCCTCAGCTGTGCTGCCATCCAAACTATTCAGAAAATATGTGTTGTTGCCCTGAACAGCAGAAATAATAAAGGGGCCCCTCCAAAGGATATCGAACTTGCCATTCTTTCCTTTGTCCTCCCTTCTTGCATCCCATCTTAAGACTTTGCTGCCCATGAAGAAATCTTCAGCCTTTGTTCTTTTGTCAAACATTTTCTTGAGCTTCTCTTGTAAAACTTGAGCTCTGTTATACACTTGCTCTCTTGTTTGCTGCAAATAGATGGTTTGGTTTATCCTCCTTTGGATATCATTGGGCTCAACCTGAATCTCTTGCAGCAGCTTGATAACATGGATTTACAAAGAAGAAGGCAAATTGGCCTCCATGCCATAGACTAACTCATATGGGCTCATCCCAATGAATCTCTTAGTTGTCAATCTATCAGCCCATAGTGCATTAACAAGCTTTTTGTGCCAGTTCTTCTTGTTTTCTTCCAATACTTTCTTAATGATGTTAATCAGGCTCTTGTTGGATGATTCGTCCAAGCCATTACCTTGAGGGTAATAGGCTGTGGATTGGCCTAAGGTAATGTGAAATTTATGGAAAAAATTGATCATTTTCTTGGATTTAAAGGCAGCAGCATTGTCTGTAATGATTTTTTCAGGGCAGCCAAATCTGGACAGAATGTTGGTTTCAAGGAATTGAATGATTGTTCTGTCATTGGCTTGCCAACATGGGATGGCTTCAATCCACTTGGTAAAGTAGTATGTGGCTGTTAGAATCCACTTATGTTGGGCTGAGGATGATGGGTGGATTTCTCCAATGAAGTCAAGACCCCAATGTTGAAAAGGCTTCTCGGTTGAAATGGGCTTAAGGGGCAAGGGCAGAAGCTTTCTTTTGCCTTCAAAGATTTGGCATTTGTGGCATGAAACAGCAAACTTTTTGACATCTGCAAACAATGAGGGCCAATAGAAACCAGCCCTTAATATCTTATCAGCAGTGGATTTCCAATATAGATGCCCTCCACAATCCCATGCATGGAATTCTTTCATAACACTATCAGTTTCATTTAAAGTTAAACAGTTCGGCAAAATTCCTTCATGATTTTTCCAAAATAGGGCACCATCTAAGACAAAAAACTTTGATACTTTCATTTTTAAAAATCTCTTTTTGGTTCTGGACAACCCTGGGGGAGCACACAGGTTTAACAATATAAAACAAATATCAGCATACCATGGGGATTGCAAAAAAGTTCACTGATCTATCGAGTCGCCAACTCCTGTTCATTGTCCAGTTCATTAATATCTAAGGCTTGAAAATTTGTTTCGAACATCAGTTTGGCTAAACCTTGTCCCTTTATGAGCTTGGTGGGTTTTATCTCAATGTCATACTCAAGGATATTGGCAATCCACTTGCCTCTTTTGCCCTCAATTCCCTCTTGAGTTAATATGTTTTTTACAACAGCATTTGGTACATAAGCAATCACATGGGAGTATAAGATGTAAACTCGAAAATCTTTGATGGCCTTAACAAGGGCATAGGCCTACTTCTCCATGATTTGGTACTTCAAGGGGCCATCTCTAAGGGCTCAGTTGAAGAAAGCAATGGGATTTTCATTTCCTTGATCATCCTTTTGCAAAAGGACATCAGCTATGGTGTGGTCAAATGCAAAGGAAAAAATAATGAAATCCTTATCAAATTGAGGACTTGTGAGGACTGGTGCTTGGGTTAATGCAGTTTTTATGCCCTCAAAGGCTTGCTTGGCTTCTAAGGTCCATTTTACCTTGGAATCCTTTTTTAACATGTTATTTAGCATTCTTGTTAACTCAGCCAAGTTTGGGATAGATCTTCTTAGGAAATTGATCTTTCCTAGGAATGCTTGTAACTCTTTGATGTTTCTTGGATATGGGATTTGAAGAATGGCTTGGATTCTTTCCGGATTGATTCTAATTCCATCTTTTGAAATAATATGGCCCAACAATTTGCCTTCTTCTAGGCCGAAGAGAGACTTCTTGGGGTTCAAGGAAATGCCATATTTCCTACATGTTAGGAACACTTGCCTTAGGTGTTTTAGATGCTCTTGATCAGATTTTGAGAAAGGGGTTAAGTCATCAAGGTAGACCACTAAGAAATCATGGATTTCCTTGGCAATGTGATGTCCATTTCCCTTTGAAAGGTAGCACCTGCATTCTTTAGTCCGAAGGGCATTTTCACATATTTAAAGGTTCCCCATGGTGTTGTAAAGGTTGTCTTGTCTTGGTCATCTGGGTGAACAAGTATCTTATTGAAACCTGAAAATCCATTAAGTAAAGAAATTCTTGAAGACCCCACAACCCTTTGTAGAATATGGTCCATCTTTGGCAATGGGTAGTGGTCTTTAAGGGAGACTTGGTTCAAATTTCTTAAGTCTACACATAGCCTAATCTCACCTGTTTTCTTCCTTGTGGGAACAAGATTGGATACCCATTCAGAAAATCTAATGGGAGCTATTATACCAGCCTCAAACATTCTTTTTACTTCTTTCTCAATCAAGGGGAGAAGCACAGGATTGATTCTCCTTAGTTTCTGTTTGAAGGGCTTTTGATTTGGCTTTAAGGGAATAGTATGCTGAATAACAGAGGTGTCATAGGACTTGAGATCCTCATAACTCCATGCAAATACATCTTGGAACTACTTGAACAGATCAACATATTTTGGATTTTGATCAGCAGGCAAAGACTTGGATAGTTTTATCATTTTGGGCTTCTCTGTTGTCCCAATATTACAGTCTTCCACAACAGCGTTTAATGGTTGCATCTTTGGCTTTTTGGGGACATCATTTGCATCAAACATGTCTTCTAATGGAGTTAGACCAGCAGGCAGACAATTGTCCTTTAAATCCATCACTTCGGCTTCAGCTCTTGAATGTTTTTGGCATCAAAAATGGTTGGGGGCAACATTTGATTTGCTGCTTCAACTGTTATAGTTTTCTCATTTTGGTTTACTTGCTGTTGTGGGTCATCCATGGCATCTTCATCAATGTTTAAGCCTGAAAATTCTTGTTGTAAAGTGAGGAAATTTTTTATTTGTGCATCATTTTCAAATACTTGCCAATCTTTGACATTGTTAGGGACAGCAGGCCTGTTTTTTATTTCAGCTGAGAAATGGTGATTGGGCTCAAATGGCAGCTTGCATGTGCTAGCAAAAGTAGCTAGGCTGTGTGCATGTAGATTATGGCTTCTTGGAATTTTGGCAAGCTTGCACTCGGTGAAGGTATCAAGTATTTATGTGGCAGCAGTCCTATAAGCTCTTAGCCTATTGTCATTTGTAACAAAGTTACCTTTCATCTGTTGAATAATTAGGTCGGAGTCATCTAGAATGGAAACTTTTGTTTCTCCTAGAGATTTGATTAGCTTAAGGCCTAAAAGGAGGGCTTCATACTCTGCCATGTTGTTAGTACATCTGAAGTTTAATCTATAAGCATGACCCTCTGCATGATTGCTTTGTGTATTATGGGTCCATACTCATGCCCCTGCTCCTAGCTTATTAACTGAACCATCAAACTCCAAATACCATAGGATTTCTTGCCCTTGACTAGTATTGAGAGTTTCAACCATTTTAGGAGTGGGCAGATTTGAATTTTCTGTTTCGGGAGGTTCTTCTTGTGTTATGGTTGCATTGATTGTTTTGATAGTTTCTTGGGTATGGGCAACTGATTCCTCACTTATGCATGTTTCTTGTTCTAAATCCAAAGGCTTATCATCAGTGGGAGGAGACCTATCATCATTAAACAAGATAAATGAATCCATATCAGAATGGATTGAGTAAATTGGAAAGTTTTGGGGCTTTTCCTCACTACTTACCACATATTTCATAAGCGTTTCCCTATACAGTCTCTTTGGTTGCCCAAAGACTGAAATAGTGGCATAAGAGAGGTCTAGTTGGAGAGATCCTTGGAGTTTTGCTCCCCAAGATCTTGATAAGAGCATGCCATACTTTGGTGGAATGTCAGCAACCACCATGTCCATTAGGATTGTTTTGTTGGGGTATTGGACTAAAGACACATAAATCCTTGATTAAGCCTAAACACTTGACCTGACTAGAATCAAATGAAAATAAGTCTTTGTAGGGTCTAGTGACCTCAAGGTTTAGCTTCTCCATTACAGCTTTTGGCATTAGGTTGTGTGAAGCACCTGAATCGAACATAGCATTGTGCAACACTTTATCATGAATATGTAAACTGACATAGAAGGGTAGAATAGCTCCATGTGCTGATTTGCCATCAACTTCAGGACCGAAAAGGAGCTCAGGTTGATCATCTAAAACATTAACATCATCCCTATTCTCTGGTATGTGCAATGATCTTTTGATTTGTTGCCTATATACATCATGTTTGGCAAGTTCAGAGAGAGGAATAGATATCTTTAGTTTACCAATTTCTGCCTCTAAATCAAAAGTTTTCTCTGATTGGGTTCTAGTATTGTGACTGGCAGATTTTGCTTTTTCCATTGCACTTTCAGCAATTTGCTCTTGGTTATCAGTGTTATCTTGAGGTATTTTTGTTTTGGGAAGGCTTTCAGGAGTGTTGTTTACATTCTCTTTTGAGGAAGAGGATACAAAAGGCTGCTTTTTAGAGGGCTGCATATCAGATACATCCTCTATGGTCACTTCTTTTAATTTTGGGTCTGTTTTATCGGCAGGTTCTGTTAGAGCAGCCTTGCCTTTAATCTTCTTAGGCTGCTTGATATCATTTGGTTTAACATTTTCGGGCATATCTATGGTTCTTGTCCTCAGCTTATACTGTTTGTGGACCTCATAAACTGTTGAATCATAGCCTTGTTTAAAGTCAAAAGACTCTTCAGACTTAGTCTGAAATTGATTTATATCATGGTCATCTTGGTCTTCTTGGGTTAGAAAAACTTGTTGTTCACTCTTCAAACCCATCAAGTTTATGTGAGTGTCCTCTATCTGCTCAATAGATGTGGATGTTTCAACATAGTTTTCATGAAAAGGAGGTCTTATATCATGGTCGGGGCTAGCCCTTCCAACGTTTGGGTTTTGGTTTTTCCTAAAATTTGGGTTTCTGACAGTATTGGCTTGTTGTCCTTCCCATGATGTTTTTCTTTCCATAGTTCCCATTCTATCTTCAAAATTGTTTACTTTATTGAATATTGCATCCAACTTCTGCTCAAACGCTGGAGGTTCTTCTTTAAAAGTGGTTCTTCTCTCGGCTCTTGCTTTGTTTCTTTTGGCAATCAGATTTGCCTCCACACTAACAGCTACATCCTGCATGTCTGCTAAGTTTTGAGGAGCTCTTTCCCTCAATTGATAGGCCATGTTCGTATCAAAACCATCAGGGAATTTATATAAAGCAAGATCAGGTGGAGGCTTAAGGTTCTGTGGGATCACATTATACACATTGTTAAATCTTGCACAATAGTCTAAGACAGCCTCTTGAGGGCCTCTTTTGATAGTATCATATTCAGCTAGAATGTGCAGTGGATCTTTCTTTTTCTCCCATCTGTTAAGGAATGTTTGGTAAAGGGCATCTGGGTTAGCTATTGAATTTGCAGGAAGAGCTCTAAACCAGGGCCTAATGTCACCTGTGAGACTTTGGACAAAAATCTTCATTCTTACATGATCTTCATCTATTTCATAACTCTCAAAATAGTCCTGCATTTTCTTGGTGTGTTGCAGGCCTGTACAAGAACCAGTACCAACAAAATATGTGATTTTAGTTTGGTAACCCTGAGGCATAGCCCTAGGATTTGCAGGTAACTGTAAAGGAGCATATCTGTTAGCCATATTTACAGGAATAAGTGGAACAGCAGGGAAAAATAGAACAACTGGAACAACAGCAACAACAGTGGTACTGGGAGTAGTATGCGCAGTAAATGGAGGAGTGGAAGGTGCTTGGAGAGGTGGATGATGAACTAGGGGAAACAGGGTGTGAACGAAATAAAACTTTGACAGGGGTTGGAACACAACTTGGCTGAATTGTTTTAGGACTAGAATCAGCAAAATCTTCTCTTCGCTCTAGCTTCTTGCGGTTCCTTGGGATTATATTGGGATATTCAAAAGCAGTTGGGGGATTTAGGTCTGGATTTGACCTGGTATTACGTGTTTTCTTCTTTGGAGCCAGCTTCTAACTTCTTTTTGGAATTTTCTGAAGATTTCCCCAGCGGAGCTTCTAACTTCTTTTTGGAATTTTCTGAAGATTGTTCCCCAGCGGAGTCGCCATTATGTTATCACTCAGGTTGTCCCTTGGCTCCTTTAGGGATACGGCCGAGGTAACCACAAACCAATCTTTGGACTGCAGGTCCTAGCCTACCTGCAATCAGAGAGGGCTCCCTCTTATAATTTAGCTTTGTTTGAGGCTAATTTTAGGCTAGTTATGATGTTCTTTGGGTTTTGTTTTGCTTTTGGTGGGAAGGATGATGTCTTCAAGCAAAGTTGGGATGCATAGTGTGAGAAGTTCGAACCATTGGGCATGGAGTCATGGATTAGGGCTTGCTGTTGCATTTTCTTGGTCACAAGAGGAATACAGAGCAGGATAGCTACACATAAACCAATATGAATTGCTGGAAAAAAGATGGAATGAAGGCCAGAGACGAAAGGCAACTAAGAATCTTTCATCAGCTAACAGAGAAGGGAGGTGAATGAGTGTTTATCTAGGAGCAGTCAAGAATTCCTAAATAACAGTCATATGTGAAAGAAACAGTGTAAACATGATCATTTAAGTATGCATATTCATAACTATTCCTGAGGAAAACATGTAGAAATAACAAAAATTGAGCATAGAGTGCTGCTAAGCAAATTCTAAACTGTTCTTCCTTTCTGCTATTTAGATGGTGGCACATAGATGATATAGCAAACATAAAAACTGAAAACGGAGGTAAGAAACACTTATTGAGCCATGTAGAAGCACAGGAATTCCATAGTCACTCTTCAGCCATTAAAAACACAACAGACAGTTTCAACATCCAAGCATTCCAGTAGTCTTTGATTATAGATTCTCTCAAAGTATATAGCACAAGTCTAAAACTCCGGATTATCCACCAACCAACCCCTAAAACAATGAATCAAGGTGGTTTATATAGGGAAAATATCCCAAAAATATCTATTACAGCAGATCTTAAACAGATCTGAGGGAAATGAGTGCTTTAATCTATCTTATCTTGAAGTAAATGCATAAAATATTTAACTAAGTGCTGCGCTGGGGCAGCTACCTCAAAAATGAGTAGGAATGTGTTCTTTGCTGTTATGCGCTGGCCATTTATCATAACTGCGCATTGGTCTCTGCTCCACTGCTCTTAAGTGGCTTTGATGTGCATTAACTGTGATCTGAGAGCCTTAAGTGGCTTCACCGCTTTCTTTGACTTTGATGGAGGCTTTTAATATTCACCTGCTTTGATATTGTCGATCTGATACACTTTGCCGCTTCACTGATACTTTTTTTTATTGAATCGGGACTCTTTTTCTCTGCTGATCCTCTTTAAACTGCTAAATCGCCCCTTTCTGTTTCTTTCAGGCAAAAATAATCGCTGCAAACCATGTGCTGGACTGAGGCTTTCCATTTTGGCCATTTTTTCTTAGCGATGTGCGATTAGCACTAAGCGGTAATCGTGCATCAAAAACTGCCCCTGATTTTCATTCCAGGCTTCCTAAGCAACGATTTCTCCTTTCGCGCTTTTTTTTCGGCGGTGATGTCAGCATGACTTCAGTGATGGGACCCAGTACGGTGGATGATGTCAACGGGGTGACGTGGATGATGACATCATCATGACACGGTGGCAGGGTGATGACGTGAGTGGGTGACATGGTGCAGGTACAGCACAGTGGCAGGCGACGTGGTGGCATCGTCATGCGGTGACGTAGGCAAGCGGGTAGGACGGTAAGTGGTTTGTGTCAGACCGCTTTTGGTACAGGAGTGGTATGTGTCAGGGGCGGCCCGATGCAATAGGCGGCCGACAGTTGTCCCGGTGTACGACAGTGAAACCGTCGACCATCGGGTACTATCGTACCGCTACGAAGGGGAGCCTGATATTCATTAGGGCCGTCAGATCTGGGAGGGTTGATCCTACGGTGGACGGGCGGGCAACAGGATCGGGGTTTAGTGGAAAAGCACGCCTGATAATTGTTAATTATTTGCGGCTTCGGGTGGTTAAAACCTTAGGTTATGGGTGTAATATGCGCTCGGGATTTGGTTATTTTATCAATCAAATATTAATAAAACCCTAATAAAATGTGCACGGAGGGGCTAACAATGGGTCCCAAATGGACCTAAGGTTTCTCGACTTTTAGTACTTGGCTATAGTTGCCATGGGGAGGGATATTTAGTGTTTTTTGGGGTTTTTATATAGTTTCTTATAGAATAGGGGTAGGGGAAATGATTTAGGGAGCTAGATAATAGGGTTAGATGTTAATATGAATCCGTGAGGTGAAGTGTAGGGGAAACGTTTAAGCTTTGTGAACTAAAAATTAGTTTATAGGGGGCGAATGAACTGCAGAGAAATGACTTTTGCACAAAAATGTGACTTCTCTTGACTGAAGAAAGTCAAAGCTTGACTTGGCTTTTCACCAAAATGGAGTGACAACAGGACTGGTTGGGCAGATCCCAAGGTCCTCAAGGGGATGTTAGTGAGTGATTTGGGAAATAAGAAGGAGGGGGAGTTAGAGATGCCTTGCTTGATCTGATCAAAATGAAAAAGTGCCTCAAAACTGTGATTTGGATAAATATAACACTTGAAAACATGAAATGGATCACATAGCTTGATTTCTGCAACCACAAAACTATTTACCCAGCCTACTTTACCTAGCATTTTTTCTTCTTTTGGTTTGGGGTGCGCTTGAACTAGCAAACCCAGCTTTTCAACTTTTTCTTTTTTACTGTCCTCCTATCTACATCTATACTTATTTCATCCAAGGGCTCAGATTAGGCTATTGAGCACCCTTGATTCTCTACCTATCTAAGAATCTGCCAAGATTAAGCTGTTTGGACAGATAATGATTCTCTATATTCTACAATAGGAAATTGAAACCTAGGGAGACCAAGATTAAGCTGTTTGGACCTCCCTTTTAACTGAAAATTCTTCAAAAATGGAATAACTCATCGAAATTGGAATACAGCAGAGGCACTTAGACTATCGCACTCTCATGGACACTTTTTTGGCCTCAGTAGCAAATATGGAACATTGCAGCATGCAAAGTATGACATATTTGGTATGTAGAAATGTCGATCATGAAAGATGAATACCTGCTATGAGCAGGCGGCTAACAGGTACCTTGAGGATCCTACCCTCATCGCCTGTAGTCCTCCTAACTATAGCTCGATGTCTCCCAACTTCTTCTGAAGTGGCACATGGGCACTCATGGCGCAATCATTGTTTGTCTCTACTTCCTTCTTTTCCCTTGATGGCACTGCCTTGGTCTCAGATGCCTCTCCCTTACTCTTCTTCCTTAAACATTGGGTCGCATAATGACCCAGCTCCCCACAATGGAAGCATTTGGCCTTGGAGAGGTCCTTCTTCTCTTCCGTTTCTCCTACTTTCCCTCAGATGTTAGGGAAACATCCTCCTCCTCCTTGATTCTGACCCCCTTGTCACTGCTTCATGCTTTGCTCAGCCTTATGATCTCTTCTTGGCGAAGAGCAGCCCACATTTCCTCCTAATCTGGAAGGGTCACCCTGCCCAGTATGCTCTGGACAAACACCTCTTAGTCTTCTGAGACTGCCTTCAGGGCTGTTCTCACTATCAATTCTGGATCTGGCGTTTCCCCTATGGAAGTCATATGATCTCGGATCTCCTTCAATTGACCGAGAAATGGGTCGATCTGTTCTCCTTTCTGCATTTGGTATGATCGCAACTGGTTTTCTAATAGCATCTTCCTCTGCGTGGAAGTATGCGGATACAACTTGGTCAAGGCCTCCCACATCTCCTGTGTCATGTTCTTCTCGGCAATATGTGGTACTATATGATCCTTGACCCCATCAAGGATGATACTCTTAGCCCTCACCATTGCATCCTTGTACCTGTTGTTATCAGCCGGGTTAACTGGGATAACTATCATCCTCAAGGCGAAGTGCTTGACAAGATTCCTATCTAGCACAGATAAGATTTTGGCCTTCCACACTACAAATTTTTAGGCTCTGTCCAATCTGTCCTTGTCTCTTACACTATGTAGTGCCATTTCACTTCTCCTCTACTTCCCTCCTGGAATTTCTCGGTATGACTCCTCTGAGCCTCGATTTCCCTCCTGGAAACCCTTTTACCAATGTCGAGATGCCCCTCTCCAATCGTCTGTGCAAATGCAACACTGATCTGGATTCCTTGGCTAGAAATCCACCTTGGCAATAACTCCCTCTACCTTGGCCTTGCCCTATTAGGTATTGTTCTGACTACAGTACCCCACCAGCTCCCTCTGCAACTTACCCACAGCCTCCTAAACCCCAACAAACTGAAGGTTAGAGCTCCTAGGCTCTGCGCAATCTCGACATTGGGAAATCAGCCTCCTCAACCAACTGCATCGCCCCTCCTAACCTCTGCGTGAGCCTGGCTTTGCCTCCCTCAACCTCTGTGCTGCCTCTTCCTGGCTCAATCTTGATTATGTAGGCATTGTGTCACCCCTTCCTTGTTGCTACTTTGCTAGGAACAACTTCTATCACTCAGGACAGTTGTTTTCTACTGTTGCTGCTCTGTTCGGTTGATGTCCTCAGTCCTCCTGTGATCTGCAACCACCCTCTGATACCATGTTGGAATTTCTAAGTGTGACACGTTAGAAACCCTTCATGCACTTTACTGATTTATTCCTACCTACCTGTTTTTTTAATTAAGTTATTTACCATGTAAATACTAGAAATAAATACAAATGCATGCTCAACGCATTACAGATCATCAACTGAAGGAAATAAAAACAAGCACACAAGTGACACCGTTGTTTTTGGACTAATTTCCCCGGAAAAAACCCAATGCAGGAAAACCAGTGCAACTATATGAGGGTTTGATTTATTAAGCAGTTTCATAATACAATCTGGGTGCCAAATCCGGCTCACTCAACAGAGAAAAATCTCGGTAGTAGTACCTCTCTACTCGGAAGCAGATATTCTCGCTGAAACCCGGGATAAACACTCCAGCAGCTCCACATCTCCAATTTTCCCCACGAAGCCCTAGCGTTATCCTCTAAGGACTGCGTCAGCCTCTGTCTGGCCCAGCGTTAGCCCAACATCACTTTGTCTTGGCCTGCGTTAGCCTCTGGAGGCACTGTGTCAACCCTCTGGCCCTCTGTGTCACCCACGCTAGCCCTCTCAGGCACTTCGTAGCTCCTGGCTGCCTCTGCATGAGCCCTAGCTGGCTCTATGTGAACCCTTGGTTGCTTCCGCGTCCCTCTCTCTGGCTACTACGCTGATCCTCCTAGTGCTATCTCTGCCTCTCTACTTATATATTCACTGCCCTTCAGCTGCAACTCTGATCACTTTCTCAACTTTCCCAGCAAACCCAACCCCAGAAATTCGAAATCTTGATCCCTTCGTGTTTTCTCCAAGTGACCCTCAAGCCTCCTATTATACTTTTCTCGTTGACAAATCAATGACCACGATTAAGTCCCTAATCAATGGCTAAGATTAGATTTGGCTTGATCCATGTGTTTTGGACCATTCTAACACAATTTTATATAAATTCACATTAATATTTTATTAGACTCCATTAAAAAAGTTAATTATTTTAATATCTCCCAAACTGTTTAGAATTTGCCCAAACCCTTTCTGACTATTGGGGATCTCATGTGCCTTAGCCTTTCCACCAATTTTCATGGCTAGAAAACATCAGATGCTAGCCCAAATCAACAAAAGCCCCCATAAATATGTTGTCCCTGTTAGGCACGATGGTCTTGGGGAGACCATGCAACCGAAAAACCTCCTTAAAGAACAACTCGACCACCTGGGAAGTTGAAGATCTCGATGAAATAGAAAATAAGTGGGTGAACTTGGTCAGTCTGTCAACCGCCACATAGATGCAATCTTGCCCTTGTGCTATCGGAAGTCCCATGATAAAATCCATGGATATGCTCTCCCACTTCCTCTCCGGAATGGGGAGCAGCTGTAGCAAACCAGCCGGGTGACTCAACTCCACCTTGTTCCTCTGGCAATCCACGCACTCCCTCACATGTTTCATCACATCCCCTTTAAGTCCACACTAGGAGAATGTCTCCCTAATAGCACGGTATGTCTTGAGTAAACCTGGGTGTCCTTCTAGCAGAGAATCATGGGTTGCCTGCATGATCCTCTCCTTCAGTTGAGATCTTGGCACTAAATAGATCCAGTCCTTGTAGTAGATCAAATTTTACATCATCTAGAATCAGTCATCTCAGTGCATGCCATCGAAAATGTCGCAAGCTTGCCTATCCTTGGAGTAGTCAACCAATAGTTGAGCCTTCCAATCCTGTGTGACATCCATCAAAGATAGAGATGTGGGTCTCCTAGAGAGGGCATCAGCTACCCCGTTGTGTTTTCCCTTCACATGCTCTATCTCAAAGTCATAATCCTGGAGCTTACTCACTCATTTCTGTTGCCTCTCCTTTAAGGACTATTGCTCAACGAGGAAGCGAAGACTGTTGTGATCCGTCTTCACTTTGAATTGGTTGCCCACTATATACTGTTTGAATCTGCCTAGTGCATGCATCATTGCCAACATCTCCTTGTCGTACGTAGAGTACAACTGCTCGTGAGGCTGAAATTTCTTGCTCTCAAATGCAATAGGATGGCCCCCCTGTGTCAAAACAGCCCCAATCCCTTCACTGGATGCATCACACTCTAGAAAAAATGGTCACGTGAAATCCGGCAAGGCTAAGACTAGGTAGCTTCTCATGACCCCCTTGAGGCGCGTGAAGGCCTCCTCTTCCACTTGCGTCCACACAAAAGCTCCCCTCTTCGTCAAATTTGTAAGAGGTGCTACAATCTGTGAGAACCCCCTCACACATGTTTAATTTTCTAAGTCTATGTGTTAGAAAATTAATCTGTATTCTGCTGGTTTATTTCTTCTACTTGGAAATTCTAAACAAATTATTTAAAACATATAAATAACGAAATAAACACAATATAGTCTCATCATCTACAGATCGTGAACTAAAAGAAAACGAACACACAAGTGACACCATTATTTTTGGACAAATGTCCCTAGAAAAACCCAATGCGGGAAAATTGGTGCAGCTATTTTGAGGGTTTATTATTATGCAGTATTTCCTTGAGTACAACTGGGGGACTAGCCGGCTCACCTGACAGAGAAAAAATACATGGCAGCAATACCTCTCTATTCGGAAATAGGTATTTAGAAAACGTGTCCCACGAAATAATCTCCAGCGACTTTGAAGCTCTACATTGGCCCTTTTGGCCTCTGCGTCAGCCTCTTGCTGCTCTACGTCAACCTCCTGCTGCTCTGTGTCAGCCCTCTAAGGAACTGCGTACTCTCTGGGACCCTCTATGTCACTCCAACTGCTCTCTGCGTGGATGACGTAGTCCCTCAGGCCTTTGCATTGTCTCCATTGAGCTCTACATGGCTTGCTCTCGATGCTACTCTCGTTCTCTACTTCTGCACTGGTCTCTTGGCACTATCTCTGCCTCTTCGTCTAGTACTCACTACCCCTCCCTGCTTATCACTTATTCGACTTTGCTTAGCAACTCCGCTCTAGCAAATTGAATGATTGATCACTCTAGTGTGTTCTCTAACTGATCCTCAAGCCTCTTTTTATACTTTTCCTGTTGGTCCTTCAACGACCAAGATTACATATCTAATCAATGGCTAAGATTAGATTTGGCTTGATCCATGAATTTTGGAACCTTCTAACCCAATTTTATATTAATACCCATTAATATTTTATTTTTCCTACAAAAATTAATTATTTTAATATCTCCTAAATTGGGTACAATCTACCCAAACCATTTATGGGTCTTGGAGATCTCATGCGCTTTAGGCTCTCCACCAATTTTCATGGCTAGAACACATTTGATGCTACCCCAAATCAACATTCCCTCTTAGCAAGGAATGTGCTCTAGTAATACTCCTCACTGAGCATTACTCTGATTATATGGCACCGATACCTATGCTGATGCTAGAGCTCCCTTCCCAACATTCTCTGCACCGCTACATCTTGTACTGCTATCCATGGCCCTACCATTGCCACTGTTGCATCCATACGACAACTCCTTCTGCATTCATTTTGCTACTGGTCCATCCTCCCAACACTGCATTTGCACTGCATCCCCTCTCATCATGTTGCATCGTGCTACTACTCTGCAAATCAGTTACTGAGAAGTAAGCAACTGATCCACCCAACTTCTAACATCCCTGTCAGGATAGAAACACTCTCGATGTTGAAGCTCTCACTTCCACTAAAAAGTGCTCCCTCTACTCACCTCTGCGCTGCTGCAACAACTCCTTGCATCTCGCACCATTGCAAACCTCTTTATGCCATCCTGCACCGTAGCAACACTCCTATGCCTCTCGCACTGTTGCAGCATGCTAGCCTCGCGCTGCCTAGGGACTCCTGCACTGTAGCACCCTCTGCCGCTTCATCCACATCTGCTAGTCTTGCTACTCATCTTTGGGGCTCCCGTAGCAAGGTATAATCCAAGAGGTTGGGTACCTCAAGGATCCTTCCCCTCATCACCTGTAGTCTTCCTAACTACAACTCAATGTCTCCCCACCTCTTCTCTAGAGGTACATGAGCACTCATGGCACAATTTTCATCCTCCTCGACTTCCTTCTCCGCCTTCACTGGCGCTGCCTTAGAGTCAGACGCCTTTCCCTTTTTCTTCTTCCTCGAACACTGGTTCACATAATGACCCAGTTCCCCACAGTGGAAGAACTTGACCTTGGAGAGGTCTTTCTTCTTCCTCTTCTCCGGCTTTCCCCTATATTGCAAAGTTGCATCCTCTTCCTCTTCCTTCTCGATCTAGACTCCTTTGTTGCTACTTATCGCCTTGCTCAACCGCTTGATCTCCTCTTGGCGAAGAGCCGCACATAGTTCTTCCCAATCTGGAAGATTTTCCCTACCCAATATGCTCTGGACAAATGTCTCCCACTCCTCGGAGACTACGTTAAATGTGATCCTCACCATCAATTCTTCATTTGGCTTAGCTCATATGGAAGTTTGTTGGTCCCAGATCTACTTCAACCAACCAAGGAAGTGATCTATCTACTCCCCCTTCTGCATCTGGTATGACCTTAGCTGATTCTCAAGTAACATCTTCCTCTGCATGGAAGTATGCTGGTACAAAGTCTTCAAGGTGTCCCACATCTCCTTTTTCATTTCCTTCTCAGCAATATGTTGGACCACATGATCCTTGACCCCATCAAGGATGATGTATTTTGCCTTGGCCATTGCCTCCTCGTACTTCTCATTAGCTACCGAGTCAACTAGGATAGCCATTACTCTCAAGGTGAAGCCCTTGATGCGATGTTTATCTAGAATGGACAAGATCCTGACCTTCTAGACCACAAAGTTGGACGCCCCATCCAGCCTGTCTTGATCTCTCAGCCCATTCACGTCCATCTCTTTACTCTTATATCGACTCCTCCGAGTCTCTCTACTTCCCTTTGGAAGTTCTTCTTTCAACTCTTGCTGAGTGTCTCTACTTCCCACCTCGAAGTTCTCTTCTGGACTCCCTCTGAGTCCCGATTTCCCTCCTGGAAATCCTCTTGCCAATCGTCAAGTTGCCCCTCTCTGATCATCTGTGCACTCGCAACACTGATCTAGATTCCTTGGCTATAAATTAGCCTCGGAAGCAACTCCCTCTACCTTGGTTTTGCCTTGTTAGGCACTATTCTAACCATAGTACCCCACCAACTTCTCTCTTGTAAACCACCCACAGCTTCCTATGCCCCAACGACTAAAGGAATGAGCCTCTAGGCTCTGCGTAATCCCAACACTAGAAAAAACAACTCCCTCAGCCACTACGTCAACCCTCCTAGTCTCTGTGTGGCTCTGTGTGAGCCTCTCTCTGCCCTCCTCAGCCTCTGCATTGGCCTCTCTCTAGCCTGGATTGATGACACAATCCCTCTTTGTCAACCCTTCCTCTGTCGCTTTTGCAAGGATCAACTTTCTGTCACTTGGGACAACTGATTCTGAAAGAAAACAAACACACAAGTGACACCATTATTTTTGGACAAATGTCCCAAGAAAAATCAAATGTGGGAAAACTGGTGCAGGTATTTTGAGGGTTTATTATTATGAAGTATTTCCTTGAGTACAACTGGGTGCCTAGCCAGCTCACCCAATAGAGAAAAAATACATGGCAACAATACCTCTCTATTCAGAAACAAGTATTCAGAAAACATGTCCCATGAAACCCTATCTAGTGACTCTGAAGCTTTGCATTGGCCCTTCTAGCCTCTGCGTCAGCCTCCTGCTGCTCTGTGTCAGCCTCAAACCTCTATGCGTCAACCCTCTGAGACACTACGCAGCCTCTAGGACCCTCCACGTCAGTCCAATTTCTCTTTGCATGGATGACGTAGTCCCTCAGGCCTCTGCGCTGTCTCTGTTGGGCTCTACGTGGCTTACTCTGGATGCTGCTCTCGCTGTATGTTTCTGCACTGGTCTCTTGGCACTGTAGGTTTTAACCCCATACACAAATTACTTGCATACGAACTCTAAAACACAGAAAATAAACAATGTGAGAGCATAACACATAAAACACATATACACAGAGATTTTCCCCTAGATCTCAAAACCGGGACTACTAGATCGATTTTTCATTATGTTCCTTTCAATGTTACAATGCATATTTATACATGCCGAAGCATCCAATACCATGGACCGAAAACCATCGCGTCCAAAACCATGTGTGAAAACCATGCACAAAACCATAGGTAGGTCCGCCCAACCTAATATAGGGTCCAAAAAAAAAATTCCCCGGGGCCCTGCCCTGTACCCTATAAAGAGGGGCTACAAACCCCCTGGATAGGGGGGGTTGTCAGCCCCCTTCTGAAACCCCCATTGCGCAATCGATGCAACAAAGGGTGGGCTCCACCCCCCCTCTAACCACCCAGTTAACTACGTGGGCTAGTCATGGAAAGAATATAACACAACCCAACATTCTCCCACTTGTTTTCTTTCCACAGGAGAGCTTAGTCATTTATCTAGCCTTACAATGCCCATTGTTTCTCTACATCAAGAGAACTTCTCAGAGCTCACAGATTTTGTCAATGCATCTGCAATATTCTTCAAAGTGTCCACCTTTACCAACAACACCTTTTTGCCTTCTATCATATCCCTCACAAAGTGATACTGAACATCAATGTGTTTTGTCTTTGAATGGTATGCAGGGTTCTTTGCCAA
>APFE030415847.1:29486-59505 GCA_000404065.3 Pinus taeda
AGCTCTTTGTCTGAGGTAGGTTGTACTGGGTCATTGTCTCCTTCTCCGACACACACTCCCTTCCACAACTCATTGAAGCTGAGGGTGTGTTTTATCATCCGGGACCATTCAGGATAGTTCTCCTTTCCAGTGAGAACTATTCCTACCATGGATATGATTGAATGCATTCTGTAAAAAAAAAACTTTTGCTGATAGAAAAGAATACTTTTGCCAATATACAATAAAAATGTACTCAAAAATTTCTGTGGGAAGCGATTTTGGTTGTTTAATTCATATCGCAGTCAATAATCAATCATTCACCGCGAGCTCTACAAAGTTGGAGCAGCAACGACATCAACCGCGAGCTCTACAAAGTTGGAGCAGCAACGACATCACAATTTCAAGCTCTGATGGCAGACATCTCATGTAATCACGAGCCATCTCAGAGATCTACTAGTATTTACTCGATGTCTGAAATGAACGTATCTGGTCAGCCCATACAAATCCACCAAATTTCTTTTCAAGATTGCAGCATTACCGCATCACTAGTTGAGTAGTTATGAATAGAAGAAAAAGAGCGCCACCGCATCAATGTAGACAGATATGAATAGAAGAGTATCACCATATCACTGAAAAACGTTTTAAACAAAAATATGGGACATCGATTTAAACAAACTGATCAACCTCATTAAACAACGTGTCATCAAACAGCGTATCACTGAACAACATTTTAAACAATAATGGGAAGGCTGACTGTAGTGATTCTATGGGAACGGAACATTGAGTAACAGGGTTCAACATACACCACTCATGGCATTCAACATTTAAAGAAATGTATGGCATATACCGTCAAGACTCGAAATGAGCCATTTACTTCGCGCCGAGGGGACCCAATACACCGAAAACGTTGTCTGCCTTCTGCTTGGACATAGGCAACAATGGTGAATGAATGTAGTGCAAGACTTCAAACAATTTGGATTAAAAGCTGCTACTGCAAATAATGTCGGGTTTGGCGGTATTTGAAATGGTACAGAGGAAAACGAGAATGGCAATGGCAGAGCCCACGTTGAGCCAACTTAAGCATAGTAAGAGGGTGGCTACAGCGTCTGCTAAAACCCAAGCCAATGCCATCGTTAAACCCCTCGACTCCGTCGGAGTATTGAACAAAGAAGGTCGTTTGAAGGAGGCGCGAGGTATTTTATGTCAGACAGGCTGGCGCGCGGACTCCTGTACATACATTTCCCTCTTTGTTTCAGTCATGAACTAGCACTATTCAAAAAAAATTTAACGTACCATTTCAGACATGTCAACGCTTATTCACAAAAAGATTTAACGTACATCACTTCTGTCTGGACAGAATGGACAGATGCGTTATGAGGCAATGCTGGCAAAGTTAGGTTATTTCAGGACAGAGGGGAATCAAGGAGAGGCAGAGCAGCGCTGGAGTAAGGCAGAGGCCAGGACAGAGGAGTTACAGGAGCATAATAGCTAAAACAAGGAGCTCGCTCTGATACCATGTCAGGCCAGGTAGTAACTCCAATAGGCAGTAAAACTGATTCATTTTATTTCATTAGGTAGGTTATTGTTATATACAAAAGGGTGTGACTGCTAAGTTCATCTTCTGATGACTGTTCACATTCCTAATTTAACTATTTACATAAATTCACCCAATCGTGAGGATTAGGTGTCAACAGGAATCAAATCATGTTCTACATAAAACATTATCCACACCAAACACTATATCAAACTAGTTTTAGGGTGTAAGACCTTAAATAAATGTAATAGTATCAAAGTGATATGCCATAAATCTTACCATAGTGCTATGCCATTGTAATAATAAATTTTTGGGTAACAACTATGAGTAAAAGAGGGTCTACAAGGCATGAAATTTATACTGTCAACAAATTTAAGAGTGAGAGAGAATGTTATTTAACATTCCTAGGAATTGCACTTAAAACTAATTTTTAAATGTAAAAAAATAAAACAAAAACCAACAATAATCATATCATATCCTATGCCAAGTTATGTCTAGAAATTTAAATTTTTTATATGTTGATTGATGACACCTTAATTAAGCTAGTGGATGCAAAGTTGGATTATGAGTATGTAGTTTTCAAATGTGGAGCATGGTTTGACTATGGTCATTTGGCAACCACACCCAAAGAAAAAAATGGAATTAAGAAAGAACTCCAAACATTTGGGGAGAAATATAAGGAAGTGAAACCATTAACCTACGTGGTGGAAAGTAATGGAAAAGAACCATCACTTTATCGAGAGAAATTCATTTAGGATAAAAATAAATAAAAACAAAGAAGAAGCTCACAAAAATAACCTTGTAGAGGAAGTTGTGATCACAAAATTGGGCAAGGTAGATCCATCTCATATTACTCCTTTTGGAAAAAATAAAGAAAATGAATTCGAATGAATAGGAAAAAAAACAAAATATAACACTATAATTAATAAGAATACAACAAGAAGTTTGTTAAAGTATATTGGGTGATTGAGATCATGAATGTTAATGCAACCCACCTTAATTCAAGTCCCACCTAACTTGGGTGTGTGATTGTGAACTTTCCATGAAAAATTGGGATTTATAATAATATCCCCATAAATTCAAGCTCATGTCTTGTGGGTGCAATTTTTTTAATTATTAATTATCTGAGTTTAAAACAAAACAAACAATAAAAATTGAATAACTCACTCTATAAAGCAATCTCTATATCAAAATCAAGAAGATATCTTGAATTATGAAATAAATAAAAATATATTATACAAATAAACCAATATATTATTTAATAAAAAATAATAAATTTAAAATTAAAACTTTAATAACTATTAATAAATAAAATTACATTATATAAATCCACTCATTACAAAATATGACTTAACTAGAAACCATGAAAAATAATTAAATGCTTTAATGAGATACATTATAAGAGCCGACCATTGATAATAATGAAAACCCCCGGCCTCAGTTTAAACATCGATTATGTCCAACCTAAAAAAAATTAATTTTTTTTTTTAATCATATAATTTTATATTATATGTAAATTTAGGTTTTGATAGAGTAAATATATGAGATAATATAAAATTATATTTAAAAAAATATATGAGTTTTTTTCCCCCTTGGAAAAATCGTAATTTTCATTATGTAAGAAAATGACATGTTGTATATGCATGATGCATATGCTATAAGTGAGCATGGCCTGTCAAAAATGAATATTGTTCACCTGTATCAATTCAAAATTTGGTGCCTTGAGTCCACACAGGGAGGCCCAGTTTCAAAAAATATTTTTCATTTTGTTTTTTCAATAAGAGTAAACTGTAGTAGAGTTCTGAGAAATAAACATATGTATATTTACAGATGGACACTGTGAAAGCATGAGAAAAACCCTGTATCCAGGCTCCCATTGAGCCTACTGTGTAGCTATGTCCATGAAGGCCCTGTGATAATACTGATAATGGGTCCCTTCCCTCTGTTCCTAGATCATCCAAGTGCGAGAAGGCTTGTTCGCAGCCTCTTTGGATAATCGATCATCAGTTGTGTTCCTTTCCCTAAAAATGTGATGGCATATGAAAAAATCAAAATTTGAATAAAGTTAAAGAGCCTCATCCAGGATATGTCTCAATGTGTAAGTATAGCATCTTGTTTTTTTGTTAAGCTAGTCACATACAACTTTTGAATCCCCAAACAGTTGCAATGCTCTACAATGTTTTTCCAATGCATATTGAATAATAAATTTAGTAGCGGATAGTTAAACAAAGTTGTTCGAGCCTCCTCCTAGGCCCATTTGTATATTGTAAAGATGGAGGTCAGAGAGATACAGGATGGCTCCCTCCCCACACCTCCCCTCCTGTGCAGAACCATCAAATAAATCCCAAGGAAGCGAGTGGTTAATGGATTTAGGTATAAGAGTGCGAGGTCACGGGGAATTATCATCTTCCGAGATAAGAGTATAATGAGACAAGATCCAGGCAACAATTCAAGGCCAGTGAGGGGACGCATTTAGGAATATGAGTCTATTGCATTCAATCCAAATGGCCCAGCTGATGAGAAGCGGAAGGTTGCAAAGTTTAGGCGGGACAACCCTTGTCCACTAGTTTGTCCAGGCCTCCACAGGATTAAAGCCCTGCCACCTGATCTATGTAGAGACTATTGTAGTAATTGTCTGCTAGTGTTCATGAGCATTTGTGCAATCTATGAACAGATGCGAGACAGATTCCCCGTTGCTCTTGCAAAGACAACACCAAAAAGGGCCATTTTGGGCTCGCTTGAGGAGGTTGTCCCCCGTGGGGATTTTATTGGTAAGGATGGTCCACATGAGAAGTCTGCACCTTGGGGGTGCTTTGACCTTCCATAAGTGCCTCCACCAATGTTCAATGACTTGTGGTCTTCGAGCATCAGCTAATACCAAGTAGCTCTCCTTGGGTGTGGAAGACCCAAATTTCGATAGTGCCTAGATGATCTCGTCTTCGCCATCCCCTAATCGGATGTGGGCGGCAGTGAGAACCCCAATGTAGTCCTTCTAGATCTATGCCCAATGCTGAGAAATATTTACGCTGTGGGCCGATTTCCAAGCTTGCTGGAAAAGGGTGGAGTGCTTAGAATCTCCTATGTGATTGATATAAGTGATATTCATTGTACTGAGATGAATTCTGATCTCAATAGGTAGTCTGTGGCCATCCCTAGAGCCGATCCAGTGGTCCTTTCCTATCCTAATAACCAAACCGGATTGGATTTTCTATGTGGTGCCAGCTCTGAGATGTCCAAGGATTTAAGAACAACCTTCCAAATAATCGACATCCCAGAGGAGTATTGTAACATACCCCGGTAACCTCACATGTAAAAGTAGGGAGTTAGAATTTTTTTATACAAATTACCACAAGTAATTATCCAATTCACAACTCCATAATTCATCATTAACCATTAGATATAATATTCATTAGTACATCAAGTAAATTGCCATAAAAGACAGTAAGTTTCATAACCATTAACCACCACTGTGGTAGTGTAATAACATAAACTGTCTCATGAATCCTTGCATCCATTTCATGATTTCCATAAACATATTAATTAATCTCATACTTGGACAATATGATCATGCCATCAAATAAAGAACCATCAATATCAAGGATTCATCATCATCAAACTGACACAAAAGGCAATCACACCATTGAACACCAATATACCCTGGAAACCCCGTAGGGTGAAAACCAACAAACGTTTAATTTTATTATTAAACGCTCGTGAGGTTTTTCACCCCTCACTCAATGGCTCATAAGGGATTCCATCCCTTAACCATTGTTATGAAATCATTACAATGAATTATCATTAAGTTATTACATAACTAGCGAAAAGCTAATACATTTTCCATGAAACCCTTTCCTTACATACCACCACATGCAAAATTCCTTGTGGCATGATTGTTCTAGCAATGGACGATCCTGAAACTCTAACTCATCTGCATGGCCCGTTAATCCTTTTCCTGCCACAAAGTTAAACATCACTTTTCTTTGGCACCAACCGCCATCATTTTCTGTCAATGTTGTCGTCAACAAGCTTTGACAACAAGATTAGATACCATATTAATGAATCAATAATCAACCTCTAAAAGAGATCTTTTAACATCTACTTATCTCCATGAGCAAGCATAACATACTAATTAACTAGTGCATATCTTCAAGTAAATTCTTATTCTACTTTTCACAATGCTTATTCACACTAATGCATATTTCTCTTTAAGAGAACTAATCATTAGTTTTACAAGTCGATGTTCCCCTTTAAAGCATATAACACATTAGTTTACAAGTCCATGTTCTCATTATCAACTTTGACATCATGATTATATTTATAAATAATCATATTAACTAGCACTGCACATATTCTTAAAGGGCACAAGCACTAAGGCTTTCCTTTGAAGGGACTAACTAAAATATCAGTTATAATCTTCTTGCATGAAAATTTACATAAACGTTGTCAAAAGAACTAGTCCCTTAACTATCACTTTTGATGCATACGAATAAATAAAGCATTCTCACACAACCTGTAGTCTTTTCCTGCATGCAAATATATATCCTTTCTAAAGAAAGCTAACACAAATCTCGTGTGTATACACATCTCATTCAACAAGAAGCTAAGATATTAGTTATGTGAGCATAATAGTAATCACCTATCATTTTCCTAAAGAAATATGGCCCAATAGTTCTTCTAGCCATACAAAGAATATATCTTTAGAACACATTGACTATTCTTTACGCATACAGTAGCTTATCATAAGAGCCCTCCTTGAAAGTATGCAACACATAATCCCTTTTCTAGAATTCTATTAACATTTCATGTAAACAATTACATAATTCCTTCTTAAGGCAAGTCATTATAACTTCATTTCACTATATTCCTATATGAAGGATTCTCAAGCTTCCCTTTCGAGAAATTATTTAAGATATCCATATTTATGCATAAAAATCAAGATACAAAAACAAGGTTAACTTACCCTTTATGCATCAAAATCAAGAAGTCAACACAACTCATCTAACAAGACAATCTTTCAAGAGATTATATCTTTCAAGAAAGTTAACATGACCACTTTCTCTATGTACACACAAAATCACAATAGCTACCCTTACGTGCATGCAACATGTGTCTTTCCTAACACAATTACTTTTACTCAATGCACATTATCTTTTCATGAAACAAGTAGGGTTCTTGATAGAATATGAACACTATTCATATATCTTTCAAAAATAGGAAACTCTATTTTTGTTTCAAGAAATCTACTCATAAAAGCCATCGTCTTCATACATGAAGTATGCACACTTTCCTAAAAGGAAAACTATAGAAATAAATATCTATGAGCCTAGAAGCGTTTCACTAGCTAATTAGATCATGCATGTAATGCATAAATATTTCACATGAACTTAGAAATTAGCTCGTATCGCAATGCCATTAGCATATATCCTTTTTCAAGAAACTTTTATAAAAATACTTATTTTAATTCAAGAAAACTTGACCACTTTTCACGCTATGTCCTCAGGATGTTTATATGCTTCTTCTTCTTTTCTCAAGAAGATATTTTGGCTATATTTAACAAGGATTTTATTCCAAGAAAATGACGAGAGACAAGCATTTTACACACAAGACTCACATGTAGTCTTTGTGAGAAGAACTTCCTATTTTCTTTACCAAGAAAAACATAATCACTATTTAACTGCATGAATTAACATTTTTCTTTACCAAGAAACATATAAAACAGTTATCTTTTACTGCATGCATTAAAATACTTTTCTTTACCAAGAAAACTTATAAAATATTCAGTCTTTAACTGAATGTATTAACATGTTTTCTTTACCAAGAAAACACATAAAATATTCAGTCTTTAACTGCACCCATTAACATGTTTTCTTTACCAAAGAAACATATAAAACAATCAATCTTTATTGCATGCATTATCATATTTTCTCTACTCGGAAAACACATAAAACAGTCAATCTTTTACTGTAGAAGGCAACCACATGCTATTTTCCAACCGTTTAATAAAATGCAGCTTATTATTCTCTATAAAAAGTGCAGTTACTTATTTGATGGTAATATATTTGAATAATCTCTTGAAAACCAGAGAAAACACTGCGCCATTCAATAGTCTTAGGTTTCTTCGGCTCCAGCCGAGGAAGCTTGGGGAACCGTAACAGTTAACACCCCATTTTTATAGGCAACAAAAACAGTCTCCACGAATCCTGCCCTCGCACCACATCTTGGATGGCTATGCACCCCTCCACCAGAACCCGCTTCCCGTAAAAAAAATAAAGACAGCACAGTGGATGCGCTCATGTTGTAACCCCAAAAATGGAAATCGTCGGCTCCCTGGTTGCAACGTCCAAATAGCAGAAAAGTACCCTCAAGGAAACCAAACCACGATTAATAACCAACTCCCTTCCCTGAATCTTCGCCCTCCATGACTTAGTACACGATTCATAGATTTCCACCTCGGATCCTCTAACATCATTCCATTTTATGAAAATCAAGAATTGGTTTAATAACTAATTCATAGCTTTAATTTTACATCAAGTTATTACGTTAGGTATATTACATACTCCCCCCCTTAACAGGAGCACCGTCCTCGGTGTTCATCTCTTGTTGGGACTTTAGATTTTACTCATGGTATAACCATCTAAACCACACAAAAAGTGATCCTTGCTCTTTATCAGATATTTCCTTCCAAGAAATGACAATAAACAAAATAGTAATGTTATAACATAGGAAAGATCAATAGTTATAAGCATTCATAAACCGCAAAAATATGCAAGTTCTAATTTCCATTACTTGACCCGTATTCAAATTCATGATAAACAATTCTCTATGTCAACTTACCATTACTTACCATCTACTCTTGAAAATCATGAGTACTTTCACGTAAGCATTTTAATAGTGGTTGGAAAACCCATCAACCCTCCATGGTAAGTAATTCCTGTTATGTATGACTAACAAATTCAATCACATTAGTCACAATATTTCGAGTCAAATGGAATACTTTTAACCACCAATCAATTGTGCAATGTTATATGATTTTTAAATCACAGTACTTTTACAAGTACTTAAAGAGCACTAACACTAATCATCAAATGATAAATCACTGCTCCACGAGCACACTGAATTAATTCTCACTAAAGACACCCACAAAGTACCCCTAAAGGTACCAAAAGAGCGCCTAGCTCTCTAATCATCAAAACAGTCAATTACTGCATCAAGTGAAAATTTTCTTAGCCCCTACCAAGACATTCACAAGATTAATAATACAACAAAGGAATTAAAAGTTCCAATAACTCCTTATTGAGCACTAAGCTCATTTCCTGTTAAATGTGTATAACATATTTCACACAACTATATGTAAAATTCATTTTTAACACAACATATAGCTGATTAGTTAATTCCTTTAGCTATGAGAACCACAATAGGCTAAATAATTCCCAACCCATGGAAACTGGTTTCCACAACCAAATCGAGTCATTTTCACATCCAGACAGTTTCTTGGATAGAGACCTTACCAGGTCTAACATGGAATTCCACTGGCCAACCAGCTCAAGAATTCTATGGAGAGGAGATCCAGGCAGACAAGTACCATCAACCCCTCCGGGCAGGTAACTGTCATCAACCTAAGGCACTCCAGCCTTTCACAATCCGTGCAGACAAGTACCATCAACCCCTCCGAGCAGGTAATTGTCATCAACCCAAGGCATTCTAGCCTTTCACAACTATCTACAACTATCTGTCATGTTAAATTTCTCTTTTATCATTTACGTAATGAACCATATGAACATTATCATAAACAAAATATACATGCATGCACACCATGCATTTACACTTAACCCTCATCATGGGTCCACAACATCTAGATTGATGGGATACATATTTCTCAAACATGTTGTATGCTCTCAAATTCTAAATAACACAATTCATGCATATCAGATAACTTTATTCTTTCTCATTTATGATTGCAATTCACATTGCAACGATTTATGTGATGAGTTTTCTTGTTGCCATTAAGCTACCTCTACTTAATCCCATCAGCAACGTTAGTTATAAATATTCATTAGTTAACAAGTATTCAATTTCCAAATTTTTTTATGCATACAATATTGTCATGTATAAAAGCATATGCAAGTATAATTGTCAACAATAGTTGAGTTAATAATCTAAACATTTCCAATTTCCCATAGTCTGTTGTCTTAACCCATACCGTCATTAATGGAGTATTATCTTACGTTTACTATGGCTAGCTTTGGCCATGCATCATTAATATAATTAAGCATAATCAAGGTGTTCTGACCAACCCTTGGTTCAACATGCATAACTAACAAATCAAACCAGCCTTATCGGAAGCAATTCCTCTACTTATGCAATTAGAAGCATGATCCCCTAAGTGTCACACATGCACTAGAGTTACCACTTGATGTTAGATGCAACAACTATCTTATCACTACTATGTGACCATTTCAGAATAATGACTTCAAGGAGACATTACGAAAATCATTAACATCAACACACTATAGTTATCATTTTCCAACTCCTTAAGCATGGTCAAAGGAATACTCACATGCACATCAAGTGCTATTTGGTCATCACCAGACTTACCGATTCTTTTTCCTTCTTCGTCTGTCCCTACAGCATGGTCTTCTCCCTTCTCCTTGCTTCCTTTTTCCTTTGAAAGCATCTACAGTTGGGGAAGGTAGTTAAAGTTTACTAATAACTTCATGAACACAGGTAGTCTATTTATGAATAATTGTCACATGTAATTCTACCATGAATGGGTCCTAGAAATGTTACCCACTAAACATGCCTCTACAATTAACTTCACACTAGAATGCAACATGCATAAGAATCTGTCGTTCCCATAGTAGAGATAAATTCAACCATCATTAAATAGATGCTCAAATGATTTTTATCTCACAACAAGTAATGATTAACATATACACATACCGTGTTAGTGAATCTCAAAGAATTAGAGGGAAACATCATTAAGTCTATTAAGACATAAGCATATACTATTCATCAAGCATTCTCATGGTGAATAATATTAAGAACTCTTCTCATAAACAATTGGAACTATAGCACAGAGAGAGTAAGAATCATCATACACAAATTCCACGCATGTGACACCAATCAAACCATCACTTGTTTACGAATTGTAATAATCTTAAATCCAATGCAATTAATGCATGTAAGTTTTATTGGTTAGTCATACAATACTAACCAATCTCAACTACCAATCATCTTCAAGCATCTATGACAAGACTGAATCAAAAATTAGTTATTACAATCAAATCTATTCAAGCAGATAAAGTTTTCTATTGCATGCCAAAATATCCATATCAAATAGCACAGAAATAGACAATTACAAATCTGGAAAACCCGGAACAAAACTTACGAGAAATATCTTCTCAGAATGCAATATTGTAAATATAATAACATGCACATATTTTAATTCAAGAGAATCGAGCAAGATACTTATCTTTTTCCTAGCAGTGTCCATACTGCAGGATCCCGATGTCAAAACCGCTCTTCAATCTTTCTCTTCATTATGCTACACCACCACGGAGCTCGACGAGGGCCTCACAGATGAGAAATCATGTACAGAGGGTCCAAAACGAGGGTTGAAGTGCAAAGCATTGCCATAAGTACCAATTATTTCCTCCTCCGGCTCTGTCTTGATATTTCCCTTTGAATATTTATTCCATGCACCACAACTGGCAAATATTTATGACTGTCTTCAGGTGGACGTTGCGCATGCACTGGCTCTTGCCCCTGCTTGTCTTGCACAGTGTTTTTTTTTTTAAACACCATATCGTCAAATCCAAGGACATCCCCGTATTTTACATTCATGCATTGACTCATTAAAATTAGTTCATTGCAACATCAATCCTGTTTAATAAATACATCATTCTTATCGCCATATTTGCAAATCAAGAGTGGGTTGTTGATTGTCACTTTCGTCAATGAGTGTTCAAGATTGTTCATAAGTGTAATGAGTGTTCAATATTGTTCTTAAGTGTGACAAAAGTTTCATTGTCTTTTATCATCATCAGGAATCCAATGTCATGAACATAGCTACGCAACAACTTTATTACTTACTACTCAAAGCAGTTATAAACATGATTCACACATATCATGCCGAACGTAGTGTAATACACAAATCAATATGTGAATGGTTAAACACATACCTGAGTTAATGCCACTGGTGGCGTACCTCAATTTCTTCTCTGTTTACCAATTCCCAAAGGTGCCAGTACTGCAACCTTTAGCTCTGATAGCACTTGTAACATACCCCGGTAACCTCGCATGTAAAAGTAAGGAGTTAGAATTTTTTTATACAAATTACCACAAGTAATTATCCAATTCACAACTCCACAATTCATCATTAACCATTAGATATAATATTCATTAGTACATCAAGTAAATTTCCATAAAAGACAGTAAGTTTCATAACCATTAACCACCACTGTGGTAGTGTAATAACATAAACTATCTCATGAATCCTTGCATCCATTTCATGATTTCCATAAACATATTAATTAATCTCATACTTTGACAATATGATCATGCCATCAAATAAAGAACCATCAACATCAAGGATTCATCATCATCAAACTGACACAAAAGGTAATCACACGATTGAACACCAATATACCCTGGAAACCCCGTAGGGTAAAAACCAGCAAATGTTTAATTTTATTATTAAACGCTCGTGAGGGTTTTCGCCCCTCACTCAATGGCTTATAAGGGATTCCATCCCTTAACCATTGTTATGAAATCATTACAATGAATTATCATTAAGTTATTACATAAATAGCGAAAAGCTAATACATTTTCCATGAAACCCTTTCCTTACATACCGCCACATGCAACATTCCTTGTGGCATGATTGTTCTAGCAATGGACGATCCTGCAACTCTAACTCATCTACATGGCCCGTTAATCCTTTTCCTGCCACAAAGTTAAACATCACTTTTCTTTAGCACCAACCGCCATCGTTTCCTGTCAATGCTGTCGTCAACAAGCTTTGACAACAAGATTAGATACCATATGAATGAATCAATAATCAACCTCTAAAAGAGATTTTTTAACATCTACTCATCTGCATGAGAAAACATAACATACTAATTAACTAGTGCATATCTTCAAGTAAATTCTTATTCTACTTTTCACAATGCTTATTCACACTAATGCATATTTCTCTTTAAGAGAACTAATCATTAGTTTTACAAGTCCATGTTCCCCTTTAAAGCATATAACACATTAGTTTACAAGTCCATGTTCTCATTATCAACATTGACATCATGATTACATTTATAAATAATCATATTAACTAGCAGTGCACATATTCTTAAAGGGCACAAGCACTAAGGCTTTCCTTTGAAGGGACTAACTAAAATATCAGTTATAATCTTCGTGCATGAAAATTTACATAAACGTTGTCAAAAGAACTAGTCCCTTAACTATCACTTTTGATGCATGCAAATAAATAAAGCATTCTCACACAACCTGTAGTCTTTTCCTGCATGCGAATATATATCCTTTCTAAAGAAAGCTAACACAAGTCTCGTGTGCATACACATCTCATTCAACAAGAAGCTAAGATATTAGTTATGTGAGCATAATAGTAATCACCTATCATTTTCCTAAAGAAATATGGCCCAATAGTTCTTCTAGCCATGCAAAGAATATATCTTTAGAACACATTGACTATTCTTTATGCATACAGTAGCTTATCATAAGAGCCATCATAAGAGCCCTCCTTGAAAATATGCAACACATAATCCCTTTTCTATAATTATATTAACATTTCATGTAAACAATTACATAATTCCTTCTTAAGGCAAGTCATTATAACTTCATTTCACTATATTCCTATATGAAGGATTCTCAAGCTTCCCTTTCGAGAAATTATTAAAGATATCCATATTTATGCATAAAAATCAAGATACAAAAACAAGGTTAACTTACCCTTTATGCATCAAAATCAAGAAGTCAACATAACTCATCTAACAAGACAATCTTTCAGAGATTATATTTTTCAAGAAAGTTAAAATGACCACTTTCTCTATGTACACACAAAATCACAATAGCTACCCTTACGTGCATGCAACATGTGTCTTTCCTAACACAATTACTTTTACTCAATGCACATTATCTTTTCATGAAACAAGTAAGGTTCTTGATAGGATATGAACACTATTCATATATCTTTCAAAAATAGGAAACTCTATTTTTGTTTCAAGAAATCTACTCATAAAAGCCATCATCTTCATACATGAAGTATGCACACTTTCCTAAAAGGAAAACTATAGAAATAAATATCTATGAGCCTAGAAGCATTTCACTAGCTAATTAGATCATGCATGTAATTCATAAATAGTTCACGTGAACTTAAAAATTAGCTCGTATCGCAATGCTATTAGCATATATCGTTTTTCAAGAAACTTTTATAAAAATACTTATTTTGATTCAAGAAAACTTGGCCACTTTTCACGCTATGTCCTCAGGATGTTTATATGCTTCTTCTTCTTTTCTCAAGAAGATATTTTGGCTATATTTAACAAGGATTTTATTCCAAGAAAATGACGAGAGACAAGCATTTTATACACAAGACTCACAGGTAGTCTTTGTGAGAAGAACTTCCTATTTTCTTTACATGTTTATATGCTTCTTCTTCTTTTCTCAAGAAGATATTTTTGCTATATTTAACAAGGATTTTATTCCAAGAAAATGACGAGAGACAAGCATTTTACACACAAGACTCACATGTAGTCTTTGTGAGAAGAACTTCCTATTTTCTTTACCAAGAAAAACATAATCACTATTTAACTGAATGAATTAACATTTTTTCTTTGCCAAGAAACATATAAAACAATTATCTTTTATTGCATGCATTAAAATACTTTTCTTTACCAAGAAAACTTATAAAATATTCAGTCTTTAACTGAATGTATTAACATGTTTTCTTTACCAAGAAAACACATAAAATATTCAGTTTTTAACTGCACCCATTAACATGTTTTCTTTACCAAGGAAACATATAAAACAATCAATCTTTATTGCATGCATTATCATATTTTCTATACTCAGAAAGCACATAAAACAGTCAATCTTTTACTGCAGAAGGCAACCACATGCTATTTTCCAACCGTTTAATAAAATGCAGCTTATTATTCTCTATAAAAAGTGCAGTTACTTATCTGATGGTAATATATTTGAATAATCTCTCAAAAACTAGAGAAAACACCGCGCCATTCAATAGTCTTAGGTTTCTTCGGCTCCAGCCGAGGAAGCTTGGGGAACCGTAACAGTTAACACCACATTCTGATAGGCAGCAAAAATAGTCTCCGTGAATCCTACCGTCGCACCACATCTTGGATGGCTATGCACCCCTCCACCAGAACTCGCTTCCCGTAAAAAAAAAAAAATAAAGATAGCACAGTGGATGCGCTCATGTTGTAACCCTCAAAAATGGAAATTGTCGTCTCCCTGGTTGCAACGTCCAAAGAGTAGAAAAGTACCCTCAAGGAAACCAAACCACGATTAATAACCAACTCCCTTCCCTGACTCTTCACCGTCCATGACTTAGTACATGATTCATAGATTTCCACCTCGGATCCTCTAACATCATTCCGTTTTATGAAAATCAAGAATTGGTTTAATAACTAATTCGTAGCTTTGATTTTACATCAAGTTATTACGTTAGGTATATTACATTATTCTTTTTATGTTGATGGTGAGAGGATTTTTTGTTTTTATTCAAAAGTTTCTTATTTCAACTTAGGTTGAATGAGATTTGTTGACTTGTTATTTTTATTTTTTTAATGGATGGTTTAGATTGATTTTCAACGGAATATGCTCAGCATATACTTAGTCTCAATGCTTATAAGTGTGTTAGAGAGTTTGTTAGGTTGCATTGACTTTTAATAAACTTAAAAAAATTGATGTCCGAAGTTGTCTTATATCTTGGTTGTAAAGGATAGAAACTCTTCAACACTTTTGTTTTTTATTAAGCACTAAGATTCTTAAGGGTTAAGTAAAATCAAAGTTAATAATAATATTTTTGGTGCAATAGTTAATAATAATAATTTTGTGACAACATCTTCTTTTGTTTTATATTTATCAATGGTAAATAAAAATGAATCCTTTGGCTATATCAAACACATTAATATCTTTAATGTGGTTGTACTAGTGCTATTAAATTTGTGATGTTCCCAGTAATTGTAAATGTTTAAATTACTACAGCTAAACAAATTGAATTCTACCATAAGTTTATATAATTATTATTGTGAGTAAGTTATGCAAATAGTGAAAATGTTGTTATGATGACAATTACATATTCTTACATGTCAGGTGGTTAGGTTGGTAGTTACCCATCCTAACTAATTTCCTTGGAGATTTATTCTTAGGAAAAAAGATCAAGAGGTTAATTTTTGGTACTTGAGATCAGAAAAAGAGGAAAAGGAGGAAGTATTAAGATGAGAACATTGTGTTGAAATGTCAAGCATGTTCCTAGAGCTAAGTCTCATTAGGACTAGATAGCTGGAACAAAAAAAAAGATTCTAGTCTGAAGAGGAAAATCCTTCATGTGAGAAGCAGCTGGGGGAGAGACAAGTTGATTAGTCAGTCTCACAGTTGGGAGGAAAAGCAACAAGTAAACTAAGGTCTGGTAACATATTAATAGCTGGAGGTTAGCGCAAACTCGGATAAGTAAAACCTTGTGTTGTATAGGTAGAAGATCTACTATATGGTACTAGGAATTATTATTTCTGATGTTTCTTGACAAGCAGTTGCTCTAAAAATAAAATGGGTAGTTCTCATTACCCAGTATAAACAAAATATATGGAAGTCTATGTATCATGAATTATAAAAATAACTATTTGAATTTCGAAGTAGGAAAATTGATATAATAAGTTTATTATTTATTAAAAAGGAGAAAAATAAACTATTCTGCCATTAGTTCACATAGAACAAGGGTAGAAATACTAAGCGCACAAAGATTGTTTGAAGCAGAGTATCTGAAAGACGAAACTGGAACATAACATAGAGAAAATCTTGTATTTTGTTCAAACAAAATTGGAATAGAACATAGAGAAAATCTTGTATTTTGTTTGAACGAAATTGGAACAGAACATAGAGAAAACCTTGTATTTTGTTTGAATGAAACTGGAACAAAACATAGAGAAAATCTTGTATTATACTTAAAATAGTTAAAATAAGGAAACCAATGAAACAGTCCTTCTGGAAATATAAATTGCAGATTCAAGAAAGAAAATAAAAAAATGAGTGAGGTGAAATTTAAACAATGCTATTAACGCATGTCCAGACTCATAAAATTACATGTGAATGCAGGTTATAACTATAACAGACCCTTAAACCCCTTGTTAAGAGAATTAAACATAAACTCTTATACCAACAATAATTACACTGAGAATTCATTCTCAAAAATTCAATAACACTTAAACAAGAATCTTATACTCTTCGAAGAATGCCTCCCATATAGAAACCAAAGGCGTGCCTTCTCATCAAAATCTATAACCCTGTATGAATTCGTTACTAAGAAAGGCGAGAACCAGTATGGTCCAAGGTTTTAGCCACCAACCAAGGGTTTTCATTCAGAACTTATTACAACCATAAATGTCTAGGCTAACCGAAAAACTAGCAAGATCTTATTTCAGTGAAACTCTTATAACTAGAGGATAAGTCTAAATACCACATTCTAGGCAGAGGTAACAGTTTCTTCCGTAAAGGAATTTCATTTGCATGAAGCCAAAACCCTACTATGCAAAAACCCAAATGAAATACAGTTGGGCGAAACTCAATACTCGATAGTTAAACTTGGCCATTCTCCACCAAACTCTATCAACTGAGCAGAGGACTTAAGCTCCGACATTCGCTCCAAATCTTGAACGATGACGAAACCCTCTAGATTTCCTGGGCAAGAATAGCATAGGGTTATAATCTAATATTATTTTAAAAGAAAATAATAAAACAAGCTATAAAAACTTCTACACTGAGCATATAAGCATTACATGGATAAGAAAATGTATGGATACCCTCCTCATAACAAAGAGTTGAACAAAATTGCTTGTGAATTTGTATGAAATAAACCCACTTAGAAAGGTGATATGACCAACGAAGAAGCCTAAGAACCATGAAAATTATGCCAACAAGGTTACTGGAGGAAATTTCTATCGAGCTTACCTATGCAAATGAGATAGTACCTTGCCCGAATGCAGAACGAATGAACTAGGAAGGAGGAAATGTGATGACACTGAAGTGACAATGAATGCATAGATCTGAGAGATTACACCCCATCATCCAATACAACACAATGATAGGCAACCGTGGATCAGGAGCATCTCACGAGGCTGAAGGACCAACTATATAGCATCCAAAGTCTCCAGAGGTATAATACCACCAATCCTAGGGTCGTCGTAATGCCAAGGAGTTAATGAAATAATTAATTAGTCGAACATGGAACATAAATATCTTGAGTATAGTAAGTAAGGCAATCTTTTAATTTGTGTGTAAGTTGAGTATTATTTTAATAACAGATGGAGGAATATAGGTAGGAATTCAAATACTTTAAAGTGTGACTTAGTTTTTGGTGAAATACACCAAGGTTTATTTAATGTCATAAGATTACCACCAAATAATGTGTCGTCTATGAATATTTTGGTACCAATAGTAATATTTGTTTTTACTATCATAATTCTCAGTCAATTTTATTTTTATTTTTATTTTTTTTACATGGTGACACATGGGTGTGTGACATGTGGTATTAGAGCACTCAAGTTACAAAGCTGAGGCCTTTGGGAAATAAGTGAATAACAACATTTGTGATGTGAAAAGAGAAGGAAAGGAAAAGAAACCAGCATGAGGAGGACTAGAATTACACCACAAAGATCCGTGACGGGGAATTAAACTAGAATCTTTTCAAGAAGCCAAACCTAAGATATGGGTATGGTTGGGGGAAGAGACGTGCAATACCAATACTGCAATCATGGAAATTGTACAAGAACTAAAGGATGAGATGGCTCGATTACAAGTAGATAATGAAAGGTTGATGTAGGAGTAGGAAAAGATCATGAAGAGTCTGTCTAATAGACAGAACCAGTGACAACCAATTCCTAGCCCCAAGCACGGGAACATGACTGGAGAACAAGAGTTTCGAACTAAGAATATTGAAACAGAAGACGATGAAGAGAATCATGAGGAAGAATATGATAATGTATCAGAGCACAAAACACATAAAAGACAGAAAATAGAACTACAAGGAGAATTTCGGAAAATAAAACCTCCCCTCTTTGATGGTGAACAAGAAGAGGCAACTGAAGCCTAGCTCATCAATATGAATAAGTATTTTCATATGTATCAATACGACCATAAATTAAAGGCTCATTTGGACATCTTTTAGCTACATGGAAAAGCCGCCCTATGGTGGGAGGAAGAAAAAACGGTACGTGGAGTAAATGAGCAGAGCATAACTTGGCAAAAATTTCAAAAGTATTTTAAGGAGAAATATTTAACTAAAATATTTTATGACAAAAAGGCAAAAGAGTTTCACGATATTCAATTGGGTCAGTTGTCTATAGATGAGTCCATAACAAAATTTACTTCCTTGCATCGATATGTTCATGAAAGAGTGTCTCGAGTTTGATAACCTAAAAACTATGGACAATGTTATATGAAAGGCTCGAACATGCTATCAACAAAATTGGAAAAAGGGAGATGCAGGAAAGAGATGGGCTGACAAACACGAGATTAAGTTTACCTCTAACAATAAGGGGAAAAGGCCATAGTCAATAAGGGACCCCATAAAGGACAAGAAAATAGTAATATGAACAGAAATCAGCCAGGATTCAAACTTCCAAGTGAGTCCAAAGAAAAATGAGCAGTCAGGTAGAACTGAAGTGGAAGTAGCAGTTATACCTCCAGTACAATGTTGGGCATGTGTAGGACCACATTACGTCAAAAATTGTCCATACCTCAAGAGAAATGATCAGGTTGCACAGATTGAAGAAGAATCAACTGTCGGAGAAGTTGCAAGATGTACTCCTAAAATCAATGATACCCTTGAATACCATCAGGCGGAATACCAACCAGCCATGATAGAATTTGAAGGTAAAATCTTCAATCAAACTATATCCATTTTAATTGATGTAGGACCTACTTTGAGTTATATTAGTCCCAAAGTAGTAGAACAATGTTGTTTGCAAGCTTTTAAGTTTAAGAATCCTTGGTTAGTACAACTAGCCACAGGAGCAAAAAGAAGGGTGTTGGCCAAGGTTAGCAACTGCCCCTTGAAGTTAGCAGGTCAGTCTATTATGGCGGACTTGAATGTGTTACCCCTAGGATCGTATGATATCCTAATAGGCATGGACTAGTTGGAAAAACATTGGTCCCTCATTAACTATAAAACCAAAACCATTAATTATATGGATGAAGAGGGAAAGAGGAAGGAAATTACAGGCATACTAAGAGCAATGAAATTAAGACCCATAACAGCCTCTCAATTAGTAAAATGTACCAGAAAAGGCTATCAAATTTATGCAATATAGGTAGGATATACTAATTCAAAGGAGAAATCTGTGTCTGTAGAAGATATACCTATGGTGCATAATTTTTTGGACGGGTTCCCTGAAGAAATTTTGGGACTTCCTCCAAAGAGAATATATATTTCACCATTGAGTTGATTCTTGGAGTTTCCCCAGTATCTCGATCCCCTTATCACATGAGCATACCGGAGTTAACAAAATTAAAAATGAAGCTACAAGAACTTGTTAAAAAATATATCTGCCCAAGTGTATCACCTTGGGGGGCTCCAATGCTTTTTGTTAAGAAGAAGGATGGAACCTTGCAAATGTGCATGGATTACCATGAGTTAAATAAATTGACCATCAAGAATAAATAACCTTTACCTCCTATAGTTGAGTTGTTTGATCAAGTGAAAAGTGTGACTGTGTTCTCAAAGATCGGCCTTCATTTGGGTTACCATCAGATTAGGATAAAGGAAGAAGACATAGCAAAAGCAACTTTTAAAACTCGTTATGGGCACTATGAGTTCATTGTGCTACCCTTTAGACTACCTAATGCTCCCACGACCTTCATGTGCCTCATGAACATTATATTTCATCAGTATTTGGATAAATTTATGTTGATTTTTATCGATGACATAATAATTTACTCTCGGAATATAAAAGAACATAAAGAACATCTCCATATTGTTTTGAAAGTTTTAAGACAACATCAACTATACACCAAGTACAACAAGTGTGATTTCTTTAAAGAACAAATCCAGTATTTAGGACATGTAATTACCAAGGATGGAATTGCAGTGGATCCAGAGAAAGAAAACTATAATCGAGTGGCCAGTACCAAAAGATGTGCCTGATATTAGATCATTTATGGGTCTAGCTAGATACTACATGCGATTTTTTGAATGCTTTTCTAGCGTTGCATACCCCATTACTTCTCTGCAAAAGAAAGGAAAAAATTTTGAGTGGACCATGGATTGTCAAAGAAGTTTTGAACAGCTTAAGCATTTATACACCACCATGCCCATTTTGAGCATTGCTAACCTGAACAAAGATTATGTGGATTGTACAGATGCCAGTAAGGAAGGTGTAGGTGGTGAACTAATGTAGAAGGGTATGGTTATTGCCTATGAGTCTAGGAAGCTTAAGGAACATGAAAAAAAATATTCAACCTATGACTTAGAGCTAACCACAATCATTCATGGATTAAAGATGTGGATTACTTGATGGATAAGAAATTTATATTAATGACTAATCATCATAGTTTAGCTAACTATTTTAAGAAGCCCACTTTGAATGCTAGGAAAGCTCGCTGGGTCGACTTCCTAAGTGAATTTTATTTTAAAAGTAAACTATATATATGAGGTCTCTTTCAGTGAATTACGAATTACATCTAATGAGCAAATTAGAAAGGCAACAATGCAGGATCCAGAATATATTTTTTTATGGAAGAAATCTAAAATTTTAAACAACAATGAACAACAACTAGGTTATGAGGTAAATCAAGAAGGTACATTGATTTATAGAGGGAGAATATATGTACCTAACCATAAAAATATTAAAAATTTAATTTTAGATGAATATCATAAAATTCCGTATGCAGGCCAACCCAGTTACAAGAAGTTAATTACTGCACTCAGAAAAAAAATCTACCCCGGTATGAAGAAAGAAGTAGCTAAGTATTTGGCTCGTTGTCTAGAATGCCAACAGGTGAAAGCAGAACACCGTCACCTAGCTGGATTACTCCACCCGTTTCCTATTCCAGAATGGAAGTGGGAAACCATTTCCATCGATTTTATTACAGGACTACCTAAGTCTAAAAAGAAGAATGACTTAGTAATGGTGGTAGTAGATAAGTTAAGAAAATATGCTCACTTTATACCAGTGCAGTCAACCTACAAGGTTGTACAAATTGCTAACATATTTATGCAAAACATTTTTATATTATGTGGAATACCAAAGACTATAATTTCTAACAGTGATGTAAAATTTACATCAGCATTTCGAAAGCCCTTATTTGGAGGCTTAGGCACACAACTGGACTTCAGCACTTCTTACCATCCTCAAACGGATGGCCAAACCAAGTGAGTAAATCAAATAGTTGAAGATATGTTGTGAACTTACGTAATGTAGCAACCATGTGAATGGGAGGGTTACATACATTTCGTAGAGTTCTCTTACAACAATGGTTACCATACATCTTTATACATGATTCTGTTTGAAGTATTATATGGACGTAAGTGTAGGACACCCTTGAGTTGGGGTGGCTCAGAGGATAAATTGATGTTAGGACTAGACATGTTAAAAGAAATGGAGGATGTGGTTAAAAAAGTACGTTATAATGTAAGGGTTGCTCAAGACCGACAAAACAATTTTGTTGATCGAAAGAAAAGTTTATGGGAATTTCAAGTTGGAGATCATGTTTATGTTTTTGAATGAGCCAAGAAGAGTACATTGCAATGGAGCAGATGTGTTAATTTAGCACCTTGATTCTATGGTCATTTCCAAATTATTGCTCGAATTGGGTCGTGTCTTACCAACTTCCCTTACCTAGCGTGTGCATAATGTCTTTCATGTTTTTGTATTAAAAACATACATCTATGATCCTAAGCATATAATCAATTGGCAAGATATACATGTAACTAAGAAGAGTTGTTTAAGAACATGATATGTTATGAATAAGTTGTAAGACTAATCACTAAAGGAAAGGACTAACTAAAATTTGTTTTCTCTCTCTTGTGTATAGGTCGAACCAGAAGGTGAGTTCTTGGTCGAACCCCTAGGTATACACGATCGAAGAGAAGTAATGTTGTGGAAATGAGTTATCACCCAAGTTAAAGTGCAATGGAAGCACTTTGGTCCGGAGGAGGCCACCTGGGAAGATGAATAGTTTATGAGGAAGACTTTTCCAAATCTATTTCCCTTAGAGAAACATTAGGATGATGTTTAATTGTTGGGGGGGAGATATGATGTCCCCAGTAATTGTAAATATTTCAATTACTGCAGCTAAACAAACGTAATAGTACCATAATTTTATATAATTATTATTGTGATTAAGCTATGCAGACAGTGAAATTGTTATTATGATGATAGTTACATATTATTACATGTTAGGTGGTTAGGTTGGTAGCTACCCATCCTAACTAATTTTGTTGGAGATTTATTCTCAGGAAAAAAATATCAAGAGGGTAATTTTTGGTACATGAGATCAGAAGAAGAGGAAAAGAAGGCAGTATTAAGATGAGAAAATTATGCCAAAATATCAAGGGGGTTCCTAGAGCTAAGTCTGGTTAAGACCAGATAGTTGTAACAAAAAAAAAGGGCTCTAGTCTTAAGAGGAAAATCCTTCATGTGAGAAGCAACTCGGTGGGAGACAAGCTGATTAGCCGGTCTCACGGTTGTGAGGAAAAGTAACAAGTAAACTAAGGTCTGGCAATAGATTAATAACTATAGGTTTGCGCAAACTCAAATAAGTAAAATCTCATGTTGTATAGGTAGAAGATCTACTATATGGTACTAGGAATTAATCTTTCTGATTTTTCTTGACGAGCAGTTGCTCTAAAAATAAAAGGGGTAGTTCTCATTACCATGTATAAACAAATTTATATATGCAAGTATATGTATACTGAATTATAAAAATAATTGTTTGAATTTCTAAGTAGGAAAATTGATATAAGAAGTTTATTCTTTATCAAAAAGGAGAAAAATAAACTATTCTTCCATTAGTTCACATAGAAAAAGGGTAGAAATATCAGGTACACAAACATTTTTTCAGACACAGTATCTAAATTACGGAACTGGAATAGAACATAGAGAAAATCTTGTATTTTGTTTGAATGAAACTAGAACAAAACATAGAGAAGATCTTGTATTTTGTTTGAACGAAACTGGAAGAGAACATAGAGAAAATCTTGTATTATAATTGAACTAGTTAAAAGAAGGAAATCGGTGAAACAGTCCTTCTGGAAATATAAATTACAGATTCAATAAAGAAAAGAAAAAAAATGAGTTAGGTGACATTTAAACAATCCTGTTAATGCATGTCCAGACTCATAAAATTACATGTGAATGTGAGTTATAAGTATAACAGACCCTTAAACCCATGGTTAAGAGAATTAAACATAAACTCTTATACCAACAAGAATTACTCCGAGAGTTCATTGTGGAAAAATCAATAACACTTAAACAAGAATCTTATACTATTCAAGAAGGCCTACCACATAGAAACCAAAGGCGTGCCTTCTCATCAAGAGCTATAACCAAGTATGAATTCATTACCAAGAAAGCGAGAACCAATTCTCAGTTAGGGTTTTAGCTGCCAAAACTGAGATGAAATAGAGTAGGGAGAAACTCAATACCTGATAGTTAAACTTGGCCATTCTCCACAGGACTCTGTCAGATGAGCAGAGGACTTAATCCCTGACATCTGCTCCAAATCTTGAACGATGAAGAAACCCTCCAGATTTCCCAGGTAAGAATAGCACAGGGTTATAATCATATATTCTTTAAAAAAAAAAAAATCAAACAAGTTATTAAAACTTCTGCACTGAGCATATAAATATTACCTGGATAACAAAATGTATGGATACCCTCCTCGTAGCAGGGAGTTGAAAAGAAGTGTTGGAGAATCTGTATGAAATCAATCCACTTAGAAAGGTGGTATGACTAATGAAGAAGCCTAAGAACTGTGGAAATTATGCCAACAAGGTTATCGAAGGAAATTTATGTGGAATTTACTTGTGCAAATAAGGTAGCACCTTGTTCGGATGTCGAACGATTGAACCAAGAAGGAGGAATTGCGATGACATTGAAGCGACGACGAATGCATAGATTCGAGAGATTACCCTCCACCGTCTGATACAACACAACGCCATGCAACTGTGGATGAGGAACAACTCTCGGGGCTGAAGGACCAACTGTATAGCATATGAAGACTCCAGAGTTATAATACCGCCAAGCCTAGGGCCATCGTAATGCCCAGTAGGAGTTAATGCAGTAATTAGTTAGTTGAACATGGAACATAAATATCTTGAGTATAGTAAGTAAGGCGATGTTTTAATTTGTGTGTAAGTTAAGTATTAGTTTAATAACAGATGGAAGAATACAGGTAGGAATTCGAATACTTTAAAGTGTGACCTATTTTTTGCTGAAATACACCAAGGTTTATTTAATGTCATAATATTTTTGCCAAATAATGTGTCATGTATGAATATTTTGGTACCAATAGTGATATTTGTTTTTACTATCATAATTCTCAGTCAATTTTTTAATTTTTTTTCATGGCGACATGGGTGTGTGACAAAATTCGAAACTCTTTTATGTTATTTAGGGTTAATGAAAAAGGTAGTGAAGTAATGTATATTCATAAAATTTGTACATAAATATATAATGAGTTTTTCATGTAATTTTCTAAATTTTATATAAATAAATTGGTTTGTACCGTGTAAAATGTAGTATCAACATAGATTTATTCTATCTCTGGATCTACCAAGAGTTTAGAGGGGTCAATTCTTTCAAGATGTAACTCATTTTGAGTACAAAATTTATGGTAAGGTTTTCACCTTGAAGACACTTGATTCCATTTTACGATTTAGAGTTAAAATTGACGAATGTTGATTTTTAACCACGAACTAACAAAATGTTTTGAGTATTCCAAATTTTTAATTTTCATTTGTATATAAATAATTAAAATTAAAAAGTTTAAATTATAATTCAAATTCTCCACATTTAAATGTTACTTCATACCTCGTCATATATTTTGAGGTAGACAAATATTTCTTTCTTTCTCTCAAACATGTCAATTCCCTCTTAGATATTGAAGGAATTAGAAATCTCTATCATACGTTGAATTCAAAAGAACTATTAATGGGATTTCTATATAATATATTATATTTTATTATTATTTATTAATTATATATATTATATTTATTATTTATATACTATATATATTATATATATATATATATATATATATTTAAGAACGTATGGATTTATATTATATATTGGCCAAAATACCTTTCACCGGTTACAATAGATCGGGCATAGCCCTTGAATTTTCTTCCACTAACTGATCATAGGCCCCAAAATTTGGAGATCCATGTATTTTACTCGAGACTAGAGAATCTATCTCCGTTATTTTTCCTATGTTAAATGTACAAACAAACTGATTCAAAATAATGCAGTAAACCATAAATCTATTTTGTGGTATGGAGTCCCACTCCTCAATTATGTCTTTCAAGAGAGAGCCAGAGGGAAGTGGCACTGTCCTGTTGGCTTCCAAATTAGCATCTTTATTGTTCCCCCTCAATACATGAAGGAAATTTGCAGTCTGGAAAGATTTCACCAGAATTCTGATTCTTGAAATCACTCTTGCCAATCTAAGATCTGCAGGAGAAGAATCCTCCAATAATACTTTAATTAAGGACTGAGAATCTCCTATAATATTAACATTTGATAGACCAGAGGCCTTTGCTTGCTTTAGACCTTGAAGAAGTGCCAAGGCTTCTGCTTGAATGTTGATGAATTGTCCTAATCCCCAAGCGAACTTAGTCACAATTCTGCCCTCCTTATTCTTTATAACTCCTCCTACCCCAGCCAATCCGGGGTTGCCTTTCGCTGCCCCATCAAAGAACAGAGTGCATCTGGCTTGCTTGATGAGCAAATCAGATAGATCATTCTCCTTCCCTCTGAATTGCCACTCTTTTGTATCCTTGTGTTGCCTTGTTTCTCCAGAGAATTGGAGATCCAACGAGGCACCCCAGTCTAAGTCTTGCTGGCTTAGATTCGAGTCCGACAAATGTTCCCCCAAACTTTCTTTCCATAGACTTTTTATTTTGATGATGGTGAACTACGAATTTAAGCTTTCATCTCTAAAGACTCTTCTATTTCTCTCTAGCCAGATTTGCCAGCAGATAAATTTCGGCAAGGAGAGCCATGGAGATTTAAAACTTTCATTTTTTGGGAGCGTTTCTGGGTAGAAGTTTCGCCAGTTTGAAAAGAAGTCAGAGATAGACGTAGGTAAGATGAATTTTGTTTTCCAATGACTCAAGAAATTCTGCCATATTTCTTTTTAGAATTTGCAGTCCAAGATAATGTGGTGGTCGTTCTCTTCACTGTCACAGCACAAGTGGCATCATGAGGGACCTTAGAATCCTTTCTTCTTCAATCTGTCTTCTGTTAAAATTCCTTTGTGGCATAACATCCAGTAGAATGAGTCAATTTTTGGCATGGTTTTGTAAGTCCAGAGCCCCTTCCACACAGTAGGTTCTGGAGGGACGTGAGGGTGATCTTGGAGGCCTTTATACCCCTGCGCAATAGTATACAGCCCTAGGTCGGATCCCCAACCATGGGTGTCCTTCCTTCCAATGCGCAGAGGTGCCTTACTGTTCAGCAGAGTGAGAAGGAGATCGCGTTCTTGTATCAACTCTGGAGGAATAGGCAGAAGTCTCCATCGTAGCTAGTCGCTGCCAGCCCACAACAAGATGTCACAAAGAGAAATGCAACCTGCTCTTTCCAGCCACGGTCATAGCACTTGCAGAGAACTGTAGCTCGATAATGGGGGATGCATCATGATGTTTTCGTCGCATATTCTGACTTCTTTGCTATTGCCAGGTATCCAATACGCTTTGTCTCTGATTAAAGGAGCTACTTTGTGATAGAGTTTGATCAATGATTCTCGAGAAAATCTTGGCTCCCATGGCTGTGTTTTGGAAGTTGAGACCTTTGAAATTTAGGCCTCCTTCATTCTGAGGCTTACAGATTTTCTCCCAGCTTACCAAAGCGATTTTCGTGTCATTGAGATTTCCACCTTTCCAGAAGAATTTGTGTATGAAGGCTTCCATTTTCTTGATGATGCCAATGGGAGCAAGGATTACAGAGAATTGAAAGATGGGGAGACTACTCAGAACAGATTTTAGAGGGCTAAATCTCACTGTGAACAGACTGAGAACATATATATATTGAGAGGTTTGATTTATAATCTATTAATAACATTTTTCTAATTATTATTAATTTTGGAATATTTATTCTATGAATATCCAACTAAAAAGGGAATTAAATGGCACCATCTTTTTCACAATCAGGAAAGTGAAAATTATAAAATTAATTAGTGATAATTGAATGTAATCTTATATTTTCTTTTCTATTTATAATTTTGTTATATAATTATATTATATATATATATATTTATTATAGTTTATATCTATATTAATATAAGTATATATATATAGAATATTAACTAAGCATAACATGGATTAAACATCACATACTATTAATAATATTGTTTTTACATCTAGTTTGTCAATACCATATTCCCTTATACTAAAAAGTAAATTATTTTTTTATTTTTTTTCAGCTTTTATTATTTTACCTTTCTATACAGATTCTGATGTAAAATTAAAGTGGAAATTGAAGTATTTTATTAATGGTCTTTAGTATTTCATTTTTTTTTAAATTAATGTAAGTGACAACATCTCCCCCATATTGAGTTGTAGAGTGCCTCTAAAAAGAAACATCCCAACATGGTTTATCATGTGCAATTTTTTGAAAGACGTATAAACATGGCTGAAAATGTTAGTGTTGATATCCACTTAAATTTGTTTTGAGAGAATATTATGTTACTTTTTAAATTATTTAAATTTGGTTAATTATTAATTAATTTAAATAAAAAAATATAATATATTTTATGTTAATTACAATTTTTTTATTATTACAATTAAACAAAAATATTTTATCTATTATAAGTAATTTAACCAAAGCCCCTAAGAAGGGACAGATTTCTAATTCGAGATATAAACCTCTTTTTCAAGTGCAAATGAAATAAAGGTTTTGCACCTTAAGAAGTTTTATTCCTTTTAGCTCTTGGTATATTTTTGGAGTAAATATTAATCTTATGTTGATTTTGAACAAAAACACTAAAATAAAATATTAAGTATTCCAATTTTTTATGTTTCCACTAATTTAAAAATATAAGAAAGGTTTTTTAAATATATAATTCACATTCTCCAAATATATATTAATATCATGCCTCTTAATACTAAGAAATAAAACAATATATATATATTCTTTGCCCAATTTGTATAATTGATAATATTAATCTATGAAACTATATATTATTAATAACCATTTAAAAATAGAATTAATGTAATTTATTATTATTATTAACTATTAAGAATAGAAATCTTTGGAACGTGAAATTATAAGAAAATTTTAATTCAAATTATTATTAGTTGTTTTTTCTCTTATTAATATATTATGTTTTAAAATATTACATTAATTGAAAATAGTATGAATTACATAGTATTAATAATATTAGTTTTACATGTCATTTGTCAAACACCATATCAAGTAGTGAAGGAATTATATATTACCCTCATACTAAAAAGTAAATTAATTTTCTTTTACTTTTAGTTACTTTATTTTAGTATATAAAGGTTGATGTAAAATTAAAGTATTTTATTGATGGTTGAGTTTGATTTTGTTTTTCCAATTTGTTAATATAAGTATTATTTTATTATTTTAAATGTAACATTATGGGACAACATCTTTCCATATTGCTCTATACAGTGAATCTTGACTCAAACATATGAACATGATTATCATGTGCAAATTTTGGAAAAAATATGAACACGGTTAATATCAAGTAGTGAAGGAATTATATATTACCCTCATACTAAAAAGTAAATTAATTCTCTTTTACTTTTAGTTACTTTATCTTAGTATATAAAGGTTGATGTAAAATTAAAGTATTTTATTGATGGTTGAGTTTGATTTTGTTTTTCCAATTTGTTAATATAAGTATTATTTTATTATTTTAAATGTAACATTATGGGACAACATCTTTCCATATTGCTCTATACAGTGAATCTTGACTCAAACATATGAACATGATTATCATGTGCAAATTTTGGAAAAAATATGAACACGGTTAAAAATGTTAATGTTGATATCCACTTAAATTTGATTCGATAGA
>APFE030415850.1:0-15788 GCA_000404065.3 Pinus taeda
AGTCGCCTTCACTAAGTGGGCCCGCAGGCAAATTATGGCGCAAAGTCTATTTTTAGACTATGTCTATTTTTAGACATATGGATCATGTCTATGAGTTGCAGGATATTGTTTATGGATGATTGGTCAAGTTGGTAAAAATATATGGAATTCTATTCTTAGACAACAACGGTGACACTGTCAAGTCTAATTATAGAGCAGTCAAATATTATTAGCTTATAATAATATTTATACTATAAGCTTTATCTTATTCTCTTGGAGCACTTCAGTTTGAGCTACAGATGTGGCACATGCAGCTGTCTAAAGGAAATATGCTTTCTTTCTGGGTCAGTTGAGTTGTTGCATGAATGACTTTAGTTAGAACTCAATCAGTTGAGTTTGGTGGAGTTGATTGTGGAGTTGATGGAGTTGTGTTTAGTTTGACTTGGTTAAACTAGTTGTAATTAGTCTAACTGCAAATAGACTAATGATGAGTTGTTAAAATAATTATTAACTCATAATGCAACTAAATAATACATCAGTTAACTCAGTTGCATGTCATTGCATGTTCATTTCAGCAGGGACAGGTGTTAGAGGATCATATTGCTATCAGTTGTGACTATAGTTGTGCATGAGGATTTGCACAATCAATGGGATTGAGTTATGCCAATGAGAATTGGCCAATACCCAGTGATTATAGCCTCTGCTCACGTGATTCCCATGTGAGTGATTCTTTTGAGGTAAATACAAGTTTGGTTCAACCATTCTCATCCATTCTTGTGCAGGTATTGAGCAGTGGAGGCAGGCAAGCAGTGGAATAGATTTGGAGATCAGATATGAGTTGTATTGTGTGTAATAGGTGGAGATAGTGTTGGATACTTGTGAGAAGTATTGACTATTGTAATGTTACATGTTCTAAATCATTAATATACAGATAGTGTGGGGTTTTCAGTTGTAAGCTTTCCCTGGGTTACATACTATGTTAATGTGTGCATGCTCTTGATGTTTTATTGTTATTGATGCTGCTATATTGATGATCAACGTAGAGGAGATTATGTATTGTGTATGTATTCCGCAATAGTACATGATCAGGATAATCTCAATTGAATATGTGTTTATTATTCAAAATTTCTACATCTTCATCATGACATATTTGTAGAGTTGAATCGTTTATCTGCACCTTACTATCTCCAAGGCCTTCGTAGGACCCCCAATGAGACCTCTACCCCCTTTGAAAGAAGACTTTAAGCAAAGAGGCTGACTTAGTCATAGGAGGATCTTCCTTCTTTTGCTTCTTGTCATCTTCTTTCACTTCTTGAGCTACATGAGCTTCTTCCCTTTTTCTCTTGTTGTTGTTTTCCTTCTTAAGTTTAGGACAATCCCTTTTGTAGCATCCATATTCTTGGCATCCAAACCGTTGGACTTTGGATGTGTAGTGGTCCCAACCAGTTTGTTACTTTCCTTGCAAAAAGGCACTAACGTATACTCAGAAGGGGACATATACTTACTTGATAGGGTTTGAGATGTAGTGAACTTGCTTTCTTCTTGAAGACTTGATGGCTTGCCTTCCTTAGATCTTGATGTTGTTGAAGTTGCTTTCATCAAATGGACTTGCTTGATGACTTGACTAATAGTGCCTTTCATTTTTCAAGATGGTGTAGCTTGATATAGGCCCCTCTTTGATTTGTTCTTCTTGTAGGTGCCTTAATACAAGGCGTTTCTTCTTGCTTTGTAGTCTTCCATGATGAATGATAGATGGCAGACCTTCTTGTCCTTGATGTGATTGAGACTTCTTGGCTTGATGCTTCAACCTTGCGGATGTTCTTGAGGTTCCCTTTCCTTGATGTGTCACCTTCACTCTAATACCGCATTGAGGGATCTAGGGCAATGGGGTATAGCGGGATTCTTCTACACTTGATAACAATTTGTGAAGCTCTTTTACAATTTATCATGTTATCTTAATCTTCTTCTCTTCTTATTAATGCATGTGTGTGTACTTTCATCAAACTGGTGCCAAAAACATAAGAACAAGAACACAAGATGTTGGCCCTCTGCCAAGGAAAAGCCTCTCTCTCTTAGAGAGGAAAACCCTTTCGTAAATTTCTCTTATTGAAGCTTCTTATTGGTCATTGCGAAGCCCTAGACCCTTCACAATAATATACTCCCAACACAAGTCGAGTCCTTCCTCCTCTCTACACTTTGTTTCTTCAGCACTTCGTTCCCCAGCACTGTGTCCATGTTTCAACTTTTGATAGTCCATGGTGGAGTAGCTCTAGAAGAGACTCCAACCTTTGATCCTTAGCGAGATCCTTTACCCATGAAGAAACCTTCATTTTCTTGACCAATCGAGCTTTTTTCTTGATGTGAGCAGACTCGATGTACACCAAGTTTGCTGCACCTAGGAAATTTTCATCGTGAAGACACATGGAAACCCAAAATTTCCCGCACTTGGGATGCTTTCGACAAGGTGGGACATGGGATCCCCAGGTTCCCCAAAATTTGGCAAATTTTGTGGAGGAGGGACTGGGAGACCCCATGTCACTCTCCTATCCTAGTGGTAGTATTTCAACCATGCATAAGCGGGTGCAGCACCGCCGTACATTTTTATTTTACCAATACTTGAGTACACAGTCTGTGCCTACCTCAACACAGTCAATTTTCCAATAAGTGTTCTTAACAATGCAACAAAAATAACTTACCATAAATTTATCTTCTTCAATTATTCTTTCAACCTATCGTGTCATGTGGCTATGCTGCACTGCCCGCAGCCTGCACGACACAACTCCACACCTGAACTGGTAACCTATCCACCCGACTTTCCATTTTGTGGTTCCCAAACTCTACCCATCGGTGCGGTCCATAGTGAGGGCACGTGGCCTGCATGTAGTGTGGCCTACCCACCCAGACATTAACCCGCCCCGCTCTGCCTGTCCATGCTACCAAGTCCGACTTGCCCTCTGTAATCCACTCGCCGGTGTGGCCCTCTTATCCACGTCCTTCTCTTCCTTCCTTTTTCACCCAACTCCTTCCTTCACACTTGTTCTACGATGTGGAAGTATAAGTTCGATGTCCCTTCGTCGAAAGCCATCCTCCTTACTTATACGCATCCTTTTACCCAAGGGTCGTGTCTCTCGGGGATATCAAGGGTCGGCTCCATCAACATGCATGCTTGGCTGACCTACCACATAACCTTGACACACCCCATTCTAATGAAACATCGCGTCCCTTTGTGTGCACCGTCACACCCATGGGTCAGCTCCAACACCTTGCTGATTACACCCACCGCTGCACGTCACACACCTTCCCGAATCCTAACTCGTCCACACATGGTCACCTCTTTCATTCGGGCACCCGACAAGGGTCGCCCACACACCTTTCATCGATGGCTCACCCATTGTGCAGTTATCAAGGGGCGTGTGACATGCCCAACATGGTGTGCCCGCTATGAGTGTGCCCATCACTGTCGCGCATAAGCGAATGACATGCCAAGTCTTTGCATATAATCGAACACTCACCCGAGTCGCATATAACCGAACGAGAGTGTCTGTACTATGGGTTCAGTCTTTCGACTCTCTCAAGCACTCTTGACTCGAATACGTGACAACCCCCCCTGCGTATGTGGTAGAGGTTTCCGACACGATGGGACATGGAAACCCTACATTTCGCGCACTTGGGTAGCTATCGTCACAGCGGGGCAGGGAAACCCCGCTTTCCCTACACTTGGATGGCTCCTATCATAACGAGGCATGGAAACCCCAAGTTCCTGAGACAAACCAGGCAAGTGGTTTCCACCCCACCTCGAAAAGGAAACCCCGAGCTTGCAAGACTTGGGAGGTTATTCATCATTCCGCAACATGGAAACCATGAGTTCCATAAACTTTGGTGATTTCAGTCGTGTTGCGATATGGAAACCCAAGTTCCCCATGTGGAGGCTGCGGTTTTCGCCCAAGCAGGAGATGGAGACCCCAGAGGTTCTCAGAATTAGGCGGTTTCCATCATGCCATGAAATAGAAAGCCCCCGAGTTCCACGAACTTGGGTGGTTCTTTGTCGTTCCACGGCATGGAAACCCGAGTTCCCTACACCGAGGTCTCGGTTTCTGTCATGGCGAGACATGGAAGACCCTGAGGTTGCGGTTTTCATCATGCCACAGAATGGAAAGCCCCATGTTCGGTACACTTGGGCAGTCGTTCCTTTTTGCGCGATGACATGGAAACCTGAAGCTCCCCAAAATTGGGCGGTCGTTCCCTGTCACGCGATGACATGGAAACCTGAAGCTCCCCAGACCTGGGCGGCAGTTTTAGCCGTGGCGCAAGCGACATGGGAACCCTGTGTGTCACGTCCCCAAGCCTACGGTATTCTTTCAACCATACTTGGTGAGGTGTGGTGCCACTGAACACTTTATTTTTACCAGTACTTATGTTCATGGACTACGCCTAACCATTAGTCTACTTAGTTTGTTTTTCGTAACCAAGTATTATTATGTTTCCTTTATACCAATGAACACCCATACACATTCATTATCATCAACAATTATACATGATGAACACAATTGCACAGTATAAAGGGAGGGAAAACTCCCTGAACAATGAGTCTTCCCGAATACAATAGATTATTCAACTTTACAATGATTACAAGGCTTTACAAGTATACTTGGGAAACACCAAGTTTCATACTTAGCCAATTTTACAAATAGGCAACACCTCCATGTTCCCACCGAGTTCCTTGCCCGAGTTGGGTGGGCGTGCCCTCACACAAGTTGCCAGCCGCACTCCTGAATTGAAACCTCATTTACCGCTACACGATGGGCGGGTGAGCTTATCCGAGTCACCCCACATTTCCTTTTGCACGACAGGCGAGCAACCTACCTGAGTCACCTAAGGCACCTCCACGTTTCTTCTTCCACGATGGGCGGGTGACTTACCCGAGTCACCCGAGACACCCGTGTCACACTGAACAGTGGGCGCCTTCCTTACCCGCGCTCTCACCCGATAATCGAAACCTGTGCATATCGTGTGTGCTTGCCCAACAGCGGGCTCATATATGCCAACGCCTCTTTTGTGACCTGCTCCACTGCTTCACACTTTTTTCTTGATCACTGAATGCTCATGTTTGAATGTCCATCTTCAAATGAATGCCAAGTGATCCAACATCTTGCCATATTTATACAAACGGTTGGGCGAGTCGCTACCCAGACTGACTCAACCACCGCGTGCATGAGATATCAAGGGTCGGCTCATCGAGCAGATGGACACGAGGAATTGCACGAGTTTGGTGAATGAGTGGTGAGTCAAGTGGAGGGCCACACGAAGGTGTGCCTAACCAACAAGTGAAATGAGTTCAGGCGGAGGGTCACACGAAGGTGCGCCTGCCCGGCGGTTGAACGGGCTTTGGTGGAAGGCTACATGAAGGCACACCTACCTGGCATGGGTAAACAACTCAGGTGAGGAGAGTTGGGTGCAGGGCCGCACGAAGGCATGCATGAGTTATAGAAGTGTTGAACATACCAACCGAGGGCGGCCGGTGACCCGGGTGTGGGCACCCGTGCATGTCGAGTTGGGAAAATTGGTTGAAGTGTGGATTGTATAGGTGTGACCACCGTGTAAGGTGTGCACGAGGTGGGCGCCCATTGGAAAAAGACATGGGTATAACGCTGGTGGAGAATTTTCTCCCAATCAACTATTTTCTCATAAATTCATTATAAAATATTATTATTGCATATGATGGTGTCCTCTCTACTGTGTTGGGTATTTATGGTTAAATGCTTATAATGTTAATGGATTCCGCACATTAATATTGTTAAGAAAGATGATGGATGTTAGATGTAGTTCATAAAGTAACTTAACAATGGAACATGTTAGCTACTTATACGACGCCACGCGGTTGCCAAATAACAAAATAAGAATTCGGGGCATGACATGCCCAAACACGTTTACATGGACGCCCTTACCCGACTATCCCGAATGAGTTTCACAGACAACCTCACCTGACCCGCCCAAATGAGTTTTAGAGACACCCTCACCCAACTTCCCTAAACGAGTTTACATGGATTCCCTCACCCAACCTGCTTGAATCAGTTGACATACACGCCCTCAAACGACCAACCCGAACGAGTTTACATGGGCGCCGACATGACCGAAACGAAGGGAAAAGGGAGAGCCGGGAAAACGAGCTGCATGAACATGCACAAAGCCCACGCTGGGTCACAAATTAGAATTTTTGATATGATATCATGTGCCTAGGCATGCCCTTGCCTGAACCCCTAAACGAGTTTACATGGATGCCCTTTCCCGACCCACCCGAACGAGTTTACACGGACACCCTCACTCGACCCGCCTGAACGAGTTTACATGGGTGCCCACATGATCAAAACTAAGGGACAAGGGAGAGCTGGGCAAACTAACTACACGAACATGCACAAAGCCCACCTTAGGTCACAACCTAGCATTTTTGATACAGCATCGTGTGCCCAGGCGTGCCCTCGCCCGCCCCACCAGAAAGAGTTTACACAAAAGCCCTCGCCCAACACGCCTAAATGAGTTTACATGGACACCCTAACCCGACCCGCCTAAAGAAGTTTCATATACACCCTCACCCAGACCACCTGAATGAATTTACATGGATGCCCTCACCTAGCACAATCGAATGAGTTGACACGCATGCCCTTAAATGACCCACCCAAATGAGTTTACCTGGGTGCCCACACGACCAAAACGAAGGGACAAGGGAGAGCTGGACAAGTGAGCTGCAAGAACATGCACAAAGCCAACCCCAAGTCACAAATTAGCATTTTTTATATGGGCTCATGTGCTCAGGCGTGCCCTCGCCTAACCTGCTCAAACGAGTTTACATGGATGCCCTTGCCCGACCTGCCCGAACGAGTCTACACGGACACCCTCGCCCAACCTGCTCGAACGAGTTTCACAGACACCCTCACCTGACCCGCCCAAACAAGTTTACATGGATGCCCTCACTCGACCTGCCCAAACAAGTTGACATGCACGCCCTCAAACAACCTGCCCAAACGAGTTTACATGGGTGCCCACATGAATGAAACGAAGGGATAAGGGAGAGCAGGGAAAACGAGCTACACAAAAATGCACAAATCCCAGCCTGGGTCACAACTTAGAATTTTTGATACGGGCTCATGTGCCCAGGCATGGCCTCGCCCTCTCTCGACCCACCTGAATGAGTTTACATGAATGCCTCGCCCGACCTGCTCGAATGAGTTTACACGGACACCTTTGCCTGACCCGCCTGAACGACCCACCCGAACGGGTTTACATGAACGCCCTCGCCCAACCCGCCTGAAAAAGTTTATGAACGCCATCACCAAACCCACTTGACCCGCTTGAACGAGTTTACACAGACGCCCTTGCCTGACCCACTCGAACGAGTTTACATGAACGCCCTTGCCTGAGCCACCTGAATGACCTGCCTGAATGAGTTTACACAAACACCCTCGCCCGACTTGCCCAACCCGCCCAAATGAGTTTACATGGACACCCTCGCCCGACCTGCCTGAACAAGTTTACATGGATGCCCTCGTCTGACCCACTCGAATGAGTTTACATGGATGCCCTCACCCGACCCGCCCAAACAAGTTTACATGGACACCGTCGCCAGACCCACCCGAATGACCCACCCAAACGAGTTTACATGGATGCCATCAAATGACCTACCCGAACGGTATTACATGGGCGCCCACATGACCGAAATGAAGGCACGAGGGAGATATGGGAAAACGAGGTGTACTAACATGCATGAAGCCCACCACGGGTCACAACTTAGCATTTTTGATGCAACCTCATGTGCCCGGGCACACCCTCACACTAAACCACCTGACTGAATGAGTTTACATGAACACCCTCAAATCACCCATCCAAATGAGTTTACATGAGTGCCCTTGAATGACCTGCCCGAATGAGTTTACACGAACGCCCTCAAATGACCCGCCCGAATGACCCGCTCGAACGAGTTTACACAGATGCCCTCAAATGACTTGCCCAAGTGAGTTTACATGGACGCCATCAAAGGATCCACCCAAACGAGTTTACATGGACGCTATCAAACAACCCGCCCAAACGAGTTTACATGGTTTCCCTCAAACGACCCACCCGAACGAGTTTACATAGGCGTCCACACTACCGAAACTAAGGCACAAGGGAGAGTCGAGCAAACAAGCTACATGAACATGCACAAAGCCCACCCTGGGTCACAACTTAGCATTTTTTATACAGGATCATGTGCCCAGGTGTGCCCTCACACTGAATGACACGAACGAGCAAGTTTACGCGGGTGCCCTCAAATGACCCTCCCGAATGATCTTACATGGCAAACGACCCGCCTGAACAAGTTTACATGGAAAACGATGCACCCGAACAGGTTTACATGGGTGCCCTCAAACGACCCACCTGAACGAGTTTACATGGGTGCCCTCAAACAACCCACCTGAATGAGTTTACACGGGCACCCTCAAATGACCAATCCGAACGAGTTTACATGGCCACCCTCAAACGACCCACCCAGACAAGTTTACATGGCCACCCTCAAACGACCCGCCCAAATGAGTTACATGGCAAAAAACCTTCCCAAACGAGTTTACATGGGCATCCTCAAATGACCCGCCTGAACGAGTTTACATGGAAAACGACCCACCTAAATGAGTTTACATGGAAAACGACCCTCAAATGACCTACCCGAACGATTTTACATGGAAAATGACCCTTTCGAATGAGTTTACACGGGTGCCTTTTGTTATCACTTTAAAAAAAGGATCTGATATATGTAACTTTTCATCCTAGCCCGATGAAAAAGGTCAGTGTTAGTCTATGTTGTTTTCATTTTTTTTTCCCCTTAGAGTCTGAAGTTTTAAGAGGTCATGAGTCAAGTATATTCCTATCTACCATTGGTTCTCCTTCATTCACCATTGTTTCATAGCCACGTGTCATTTTGTTATCCACCACCAAGCCTTTTGGTAATTGCGTAGCGCATGCATACTATTAAAGTGTTTTCATAGCGCTTTTATAGTTTAGCAGTTTCGCAGCGCAAACCCTATTAGGAAATTCCGCAACGCATTATTCAAATTTCAAACTAATTGTGCTGCGAAATCATGGATTCGTACATTTCGCAGCGAATCTTTCCCGAAATGTCAAACTCGTTAGGTGAATCACAGTCTGTGTCATCTCATGTCAGTTCATGTACTCCTCTTATCACATTCCACCACCCATCGCCATTATCACCACCATTAGATCTGTTGATATGCACGAATCATGATTTCCAAGAAAGGCCACCGTGCATAAATCTTAATGATGGTTGTAAACCTTGCATGAATAACAAATCTGCAAGATTGCAATTTGAAAGATTTCAAACGGCAATATTTCAAGTTCAAATACAAGTATGATCAAGCGAGGCAGCAAATCTAGCGAGGCAGCAAATTCAAGTGAGGCAGAATTCTAAAAGAAGTTGAGTTACACTTCAAACTAGAGCTAGTATTCCTTGTTTGCAAATCTTTGGAGAGATCAATGGAGAAAAAAGAACACAGATCCGGAAAATGTCTAAGGAACGAGCCTGAAGGCCTGGATATAGCACTAAGGAATAAAGAGGTGGAGAAAGAATTCAAAAAGTTGGGTGCTGTAATTTTTGCAAGAAGTTACAAGGAGGGCATGCACAGGTAACCAAAGAATTTGCGCTTAATTTTACAGGCTTAAATTCAAAGGTAGCTATGATAGAATTGCAGGTCTCGCCAGAGATAATATCCACTGTGACAAAGATTCCACGAGGACAATAGGAATGGTTTAAAAATTTCAAATTTGACATGAATCCTTGCAAGGAGTTTTTAAAGAAAGAGTTTGTAAATGCAGATTTAAGTAAGTCAGTGCCCAGGAGCTATGTCAAAGAATATTATGCACATTTACTCACCTGCATACAAAAATACTTGACTTGCGAAGGAAGGTATAACAAGGTGTATTTGTACCATTTCAAGCTCCTTTTGCATTTCACAAGGAAGGTTTCCATTGATCTACCTTTTTATCTATTCCGTAGTTTGAGTAAGATGTGTGACAAAGTACAATTGAGGAAAGAAGATTGTGAAACCTCTCTATTTCATCATGGTTTGATTAAACTACTGGTCTTAGATGAGCTTCAAAAGGTAGGCAAATATTGGAATTCATTTATTTTTATGGCTGGTTTCAAAAGCCAGACTAGCCTCAGTCCTCTACCTGAAAGAGATCTCACAATAGCGGATCTCCAAACAGAAGCAAGAGCTAAGAGATTTCCAAAATTACAAGCAAGGAAACAAATGAGAGAGCCAGTACAGCCACTCATCATTCAAGACACACCTCAGCAATCAACTAAGGAAAAAGCTCATGTTAAAAAGATTGTACCTGAAGCAAGCACCACTGAAGTAGTCTCAAGGAGAAGAACAAGAAGTCAGATGGCTGAAGAAAAAGGTAAAGTAGTAGCGGTTGAAGAAAGTCCAGTTTCAAAGAGAAATCTAAATGATTTATTGCAGGCTATTGAATTTTAGGAATCCTTACTAGTTCAAGATGAATTGATACAGCCAGAAAAAGAGAGTACAAAGAAAACCAAAGCCTCAAAAAGGCTTAAATTTGATGAGAAAGTTGAACAATTTTTTTTTAAACCAAGGAGACCTATAACAAGGAGATTTCAGCAAGTACAGGAGGCACCACCAAGAACAGAGGAAACAGGGGAAGAGACACAACGCCAGCAAAGAAAGAACACAGGCAAAACAGTCACCACATCCAAAGAAGACAACATAGCAGACTTGAAAAGAAAATTGGAATCAGCTAAGCATGAGATTGCCAGACTGAAGAAAGCTGCTAGAAGACATGTCGTCATACAAGCTAATTATTACAGAATTAAAACCCTATGGGAGGAGAATGCAACTGTATAGGTGGTTGAATGTAATACGCAATTTCATACTTGGAGAGTTCCGGCAATCAAAGAAGCCAAGTTCATCAAGATGATTAATATCAATTGAGAGCTGGGAACAAGATTATGAAGATACAAATAGAAGATCTAAAGGCACAATTAAGCCAGCTAAAGGAACCTTCTAAATGAAATCACATTTCAAGTAAGATTATGTTTTGAGTTTTGATGAGTTTGCTTGATCTCACCTTCTTGAAGAATTCTAAATGTCCATTCAGTTTTGGAAAGTTTAAAGGAAGTTTTGACAACAAAGTGTTCGATTAATAAAAATTTTGGGTTGAGAACAATGTCTTTTAAACAACTCAGCAATTTCGTAGCGCGCTACGAAACTGCTGAAGGTGATGGTTCTAATATAAATCAACCAATATTGAAGCAGAAGCGGGAAAATTTTGAGGAACAAATGTATGCAAGGAGACATCTGAAGCTACAACAATCAATCAGACTAAGATAGATGGATAAAAATGGTTTGGATCCAAATTTGCATTTTTTCATAACGTGAGCAGTTTAAGCACGGTTCAGATATGTTAAGACAGCTTGAATGCGTTTTTTGTTTTAAAAGCAGTGGACAACACATCAATAGACATGTTTTAAAAACAGTGGACAACACATCAATAGACGTGGCCACCTGTCACGTTTTTGGAAGCGAAGATGAAAGATCAGCTTCTGTGGATTTGAAAACCATAAGACCGAGAAGCAAGGGTAGTTTCCTATATTTCTGAGCAGTGGAAAGGATATGGCATACAAGACCAACGTGGAGCATTGAACACCCATCTCAGCCAAACTAAAAGAGGACCAGATGTCAAAGAACGAGAATGATCCTAATCAAAGCCATTTTTCGTGTAATATGAAGTTAGAGTCCTATTTGATTTAGATCTCTAAAAACTCTAGTTAACAGTTTGTTGTATTTATTAAGTAGTTAAAGTTTAATAACTGTCAGTAATAGAAGTATTTTTCGAGTTCCCCTCATGCTTGAGGAGGAATCTCAATTAGATAGAATAAGAACTCTATATATAGCTGGAGCAACAATGTAAAAAGGGTTGGAAATTTTATGAAAAGGCTAATATTTGGCTTATGTAAGACTCTGTTTTGATAATACATGTTTGGCTTTACTTCTCAGGATTCATGATGGACTTTTATGTTCAGAATGTGTGATGTTATCCTTTTCCTAATTCTTGCAGTAGTATGAATGTGTAATCACTTAGAATTCACTTGATGTGCTCTAACTTCCTGTATGCATTCATAGACTGAGTGGTCCTATCTGAGTTGTTATTTTCTGAACATTTTAAATGTTGAATGCCCTGACTTCTATGTAAGGTTGAATTCATTGTCATATTAAGATGTTGTTGACTCCATAAGCCCAATGGATAGTTGTTAAATGTGTTTCCACCATTCATATTCTTATAGTTGTTTCACAAGAGTTAGCCATCTTAACTATAATCTAAATCATTAACCCCTTTTTGAGAGAGCCCTCTCAGGTTGAGGAGGCTAAGCCTCAGCCTAAAGTAGGTTTGAAATAGTTACTTAGAGTCAGCCTGATCAGCAGCCTATTAGGACCTGGTTTTGAGATAACACCTTCAAAGGACCTGCCCAAACAATTTTACATGGTAAACGACTCTCCTGAATGAGTTTACATAGGTGCCCTTAAACGACCTACTCGAATGAGTTTACACGGAAAACGACCCACCCGAATGAGTTTACACGGACAAACGACCCACCCTAATGAGTTTACATGGGCAAACGACCTACCCGAATGAGTTTACATAGCAAACGACCCACGCGAACGAGTTTACATGTGCTCCAACACACGACCTAAATGAACGCACAAGGGAGAGTCGGGCAAACAGGCTGCACGAACATGCACAAAGCCCACCCCCGGTCACAACTTAGCATTTTTGATACAACCATGTGTGCCTTGGGCTCCCTCACATGACACGACATGACCCGACCCAACCTGAGCCACCCCAACGTGTTTGCATGGGCACCCACAAACGACATGTCTTGACCTGCCAGAATGAAATTTGGGGTTTCCATGGGTGCATGACCCGAACGAAATTTGGGGTTTCTGTGGGTGAATGACCCGAACGAAGGCACAAATGAGCGTCGAGAAAATGGGCTGCACAAACACACGGGTAGTCATGACTTAGCATTTTTGGCACGACCACGTGTGCCTGGACACCCACACACAGCATGAGATGACCCAACTGGCCCTGAGTGAGCTGACCCAACCCGCCTGAATGCGTTTGCACGAGAACCCACACAAAACATGACACAACCCGACCCAAATTTTTTTTTTGGATTCCATGGGTGCACAACCCAAATGCAATTTGGGGTTTTCATGGGTGCACAACCCTAGTGAAGGCACAAGGGATTGTTGGGCAAACGGGTCACACGAACATGTAGAAGGAACACGGGGGATCATGACTTAGCATATTGGGCACTTCCATTTGTGCCCGAGAACCCACGCACGACATGAATCAACCCACCTGAGCAAAATTTGGTGTTTCCATGGGTGCATGACCCAAACGAAGGCACGAGGGAGCGTCGAGAAAACAGGTCGCACGAACATGCAAAAGGGACATGGGAGGTCACGTCTTAGCATTTTTTGCATGGCCACATGTTTTCAATCAACCACACATGGCACGACACAACCCAACCTGACTCACTTGAATGCTTTTGCACGAGCACCCACACACGACACGATCCGACCCACCGCAACGAAATTTAGGGTTCCCATGTGTGCATGCCCCGAATGAAATTTGGGGTCTCCATGGGTGCACGACTCGAACGAAGTCATGAGGGAGCATCAAGAAAACGGGCTACACGAACATGCAAGAGACACATAGGCGGTGATGACTTAGAATTTTTGGCACGGCCACATGTGCTCCGGTACCCACACACAACACAACATGACCCGACCTGCCCTGTGTGAGCCGATCTAACCCACCTGAATGAAATTTTGGGTTTCCATGGGTGCATGACCTAAACAAAGGCATGAGGGAGTGTCGAGAAAATGGGCCACATGAACGTGCAGAAGACAAACGGGCGATCACGACTTAGCATTTTCGGCACGGCCACATGTGCCCGGGCACCCACACACGGCATGACCCGGCCCACTCAAAGGAAATTCGGGGTTTGAATGGGTGCATGACCCAAACGAAGGCACGAGGGTAGGAATATATTTGACTCTAATACATAAATATACCTGGTGTAACATGCCCTTAAGATCTTCAACATTTTCTTTTGACTCTTCGACTCACCTATAACACTTTAACATGTGCTAGGCCTATTTCAATGAGAAAGAAAATCAATGATAAATATAATAATTTACACCACCCACACACCACACATGCACACCACACACACCACAGAATATAATATATATATTATATATATATATATATATATATATATATTTATATATTTCTTTATTTTCTTGAATAAATACAAATATTAAAAGTTCATTTATGAAGACCGAACCCAGTTACACTTTCTTCAAAACCGCCTCTTAACTAGGGAGGTATTCATAAATCATTACAAGGTGTTTGGCTATTTTTCAATCTTGAATAATTCATGTAAGGGAAGCCGGATTGGCAACCCATTTGTTATAGCATCATATTAGCCAACATTGTTCATAGCAAGGCCTTGACTAATAGCTTTATCTCTCATAAGATCAAAGCACAATGTTGGCAAGGCCAATGGCTTATAAACACCTTAGTCATTGTCTCTCAAGGTACATACCCACCCAGGTGTTCCCTGAGTATGACCTTCTAGGACACTTCTTGTCTTGGGTTCCCAACCCTCAAAGAATATCACTCCTCTTTCCTACTCTTATCTTGGATGCCCTAGACATCCTCAAAGAGCATCAGATTCAAGATCATTACCCAATCCTCCCATTCTTTCTTACCAAGTGAAGACAATAATGTTGTGTCTATCTCTTCCCCTTGATTGAGGAAGACATGCCCAAGTTTCCTCTGACAAGGAACTTTCCCAAGCTCCATTGTAGTTGGGAACTTGTTAGAACTCCCTCTTAGCTAGGGAATTTTCCATTCGTCAACAACGTCTTCTTCATGGGTCCTTCAGTTGCTTGATCTCCTTCTTTCCTTTGATGTCATGAAGTCTTTGTTTGAACTTCTTCTTGGTAGGGTACCGGCCATCGATCACTTTCCCTCCTAGTTTGTCATGTCATTTCTCCCTTCATGGAAGGTGGCCTTCTTGATATATATCAAGTCCTTTTTGTCATCTAGCTACTTTTTCATCTTGTCTATCCTTCATAATACTTATCACATGGATTCTTAGTTGCACTTTCTTGTTCCCATACTTTGATTTAGTGGCCCTTCATGACTTCATCATGATATTGCTTCAACATCAAATGGTGCTTTTTTTGGATGGCCTCTTCATCACGACATATTTGTAGAGTTTAATAGGCTATATGCACCTTACTATCTCTAAGGCCTTCATAGGTGTCAAGGGTCCTTTGATCCTTTTATTCCTTTGTAAGAGTTGCCATGCCTTCTTTCGAAAGATGTTGAGGAATCTTGTCAAATAGTTATTCTTTGTGACCACGATGTTCTTCACATGCTTGATCTATTTATTCATTTTCTTCTTCTTGGATTGATTAGTCAACCACCTGTTACACTGAAATTTGTCACCATGACTATCTGCAGTTAATATGGCTCCATCAATAGTCATATTATCCTCCTTGTCAAGCCTCATACCTCTGCTCTTCATGTCAAACTTCAAAAAGGGAGAAAGTCACTTAAAAACATGTTATCTCTGGGTACGCAGGTTCTCTCTACCTTGCCTGCGTGTACGCATCCCAAACACACTGTACCTGCATACTTGTACGCTCTGTAAGCCAAAGGAT
>APFE030415850.1:44332-82632 GCA_000404065.3 Pinus taeda
TCATTCGGCCAAGCAACTCATATGTGCCTGCAACCATTAACATATCATCAGAATATAGATAGCCATATATAGCAGGTTTCAAAATCGATTATAATTTCAAAGATAAAATAATATAAATTTTCATCAAACCAGGTGTCGTCAACTCGTCATGTGTGAGTGCCTCTGGTGGTTTTCCTGCCATACTCAATAATAATCAGTAACCAGGTTTTTCAGTGTTAGTCATTGTCATAATAGCATTAATTACCATCACTTGGTCATTCACATCACCATTCACTGTGAACCAGAACTAATGTAAGTAGCTAACATAGGGGATACCTCCATCATGGCTAGCATCATCATAATCTTAGTGGAACCATACATATAGATCAAGGCTATCATCACTATAACATCAATCGAAACATGTCTATCCTATACTACTATCACCATCATGATATCAATAGAGAATACACATAACCATTAATTATATCGTAATCATAATATTAATAGAGAACATACATAACCATCACATTCGCTGATAATAGAGTCACGTTTCTGGACCCTCAGCCTGAGTTACTCATAGACTAAAGTATGCAAGATAATGTCATATTAGAGTCAGGAAACTAGGGTGGGCACTACAATTAGCAATAGATGTATTTGAGTTTCATACAGGAAACTTAGGTGTTAAAAGCCTAGCTGAGAAATAAACCAACATGCATGTTTGAGTTCTCATGAGTCATGTCTTAGTTTAGCGGTCGTAATTAAGGGGCAATGTTCAAGATAGCTAGTTACTCTTGCATGAAGAGTTGGCTAAAATTAGAGAGTGAGCTAGTGGAGTCAAGTCGAGTTACGTCGAGTTAAGTCTTATTTTGGGTAAAGTCGAATTTAGTGTATTGTTGCATGTTGCGAGTTGGTAATCGAAAAATTTTAAATACTCCTCAGAGTTTATTATAATCATCCAATCTTTATGATCAATAAAAAAATAGTAGCGGGTATTATTGTGTATGAATTATTTGTGTTATTTTGTAACTTTCCTCTTATATCTTTTCAACACTTTTTCTAATTCAACAATAAGAAAGTGAGTAGTTACATAAATATATATTTTTGAAAAATCAAAAAAAATTATATTACACTTACACAACTTCAAAGTTAAACCAGTTTTAAAATAAATACATCAATAAAACTTTTTATTTCTAAATTAATTATATATATAGATAGATGAATACGCTTTTAATATGACATTGGAATGAAACCACATAAACTCAATGGAATTTTTGTTTACTTAATTATAAAATTAAGCAAAAGATGTTACATATATACATATTATTAAAAGTGTTTTACATACCTACTGATAATTTTCATATCAGGCTAATATATATATATTTTTTTAATAGTAATATATATCAACTCTATTGATATAATTGTGCTAGTATTAATATTTGTGTAGGTCTAACCTGAACTATAGTCATAACCATAAATTGTTGTAAAAAAAATATAAATATGTCGTCTCATAAAATTTTCTAGCTCGCAAACGCATAAACTCGTTATCGTTATGGCCGTTTTGGTTCGATATGCAGATCAGGTGAGACACCAAAAACACAAAGGGCGCACAACCAAAAATGAGTATATCCATACCAAAATTTATTTCAACCAGCAATAATATTATTATGTAAACGCTTTCTTGGCAGTTCCCAACATCAAGTTTCTGTATTGGGGTTTTGACTCTTGACAACTAAATTAGGCCAATAATGAACTCGCTGACGTTTTTCTGTTTCCCCTTCCCACCCATATTAAATCTTTTTCATCGTTTCATAGCAAACCCTAATTTTGTGCAATATGCATTGTTGGGAATTTCTAAACTGTATTCAGAATATGATATAATACAGGCATAACACAAACATACGAGTTAACAGTTAAATATTCAATAACCACTATCCAATTCTTACGTGCACCCTATCCTAACTTGAGAATCTTGAACGTAAGCAGTCATACCTGAATAATCAGCTGGTGTGACCTGCAAAGCTTTTTCCGATAGCAGCTACAACTAACAATTACTCGGGAAGAAATAGTAAATAATCACGCTATGATTCCTAGTAAGAGAAATAGCTGGTCTTTCTTCTGGTTAAATAACCTCTGCCGCCCATTTGCGGGGCACTACGTCGGCCGTCCCAACCGCTGCCCGCTACCAGCCTTAACTGCGATGCATTGTCTCTAAGACGCATCGCCCGATTTAAATGGTTAACTATCCGCCTTAACAGGTTGCGCCGTTAATCATTAACAGGCGCTGCAGTGAAGAATTTAATAGCTATTAACAAAAGGGACGTTTACCTTTTAATACAAAAATTTAAGCATTAAAAACATATAAGAATCTTACATGACATAATGTAATGTAAAAATTAAAACATTTACATGATGAGAGAATATATTTTAAATCATTTTATATAGCTATTTCTCTTGATTGTTAATTCGTCAAATATTCAGTAATAAAAAAACCATACTCGCACTCAATTATTTGGTCTCGACCATATCCATCTCATTACCAAATATTCAAACTTGCCGGCATTGCTGAGTCCGTCATTTATTTGAACAATTTATTTGAACAAGGGAGCCATGGCAGTGGCTGTAGTCCCTGCCGGGTCTGCCACAACAACATAATACAAACGCTCTGTGCAATTATTCTAGTAATTCATGCTCATAAGTTCATTCTATTACTGAGCATATTAAGAGATCATAGAACTGTTTGGTTTGAACATGCATCGGAGATGTGGATATTGGATTAGCTCCATCCATCTCCAGCCTGACAACTTCGTCGGCCGCTGCATAGAGCAAATCCCATGCATCAGTATTCTCTGTCAAAGGAGTTGTTGGCAGGGACGAGACCTGTCAAGGACCCTTCGAGCTTCCCCTGGACCAACTGCCAACTGCAGATAAGGTAGACTGCGGAGACCTTGCCAGACTATTTGACTGCAAATCAAGTTTTACTAAAAGAATTAGATATTATGTGTATGCTTCAGGCTTAAATGAACAATCATATAAAAGAGTCTGACATATTGTAGATATGGAGTACTCGGAAAAATGAATAAGTCTTCAATACAATACCTTGTTTGCACCCTCTTTTGCAAACATCTTCTGCCTGCACGCCCACTTAGAAGACATTCATATCACTGTTTTTGTCATCATCAAGCATGGCATGAGCAATCTAGTTGGCCAAACCAGCCATGTAGTCATCTTAAATCTAAATTAAGTCATTATTTTTAAATCTAACTTGAATGGTTCATGAGGCACAATACTTGCTAAGGTTTTGCAAATGGGGTAGCAAGCTAAGTGGGCTTGATTGTGGAAAAACTCCACAGTTAACGCGCTTGAGCCAGAGGAGATCTGGGATGGGTGACCTCCTGGGAAAGTCCTGGTTACCGGGTGCAAGCCCCGGAAGTGATGATTGATGCTATGTGATTCGTTCTCCACATTTCACTAGTTTCAATCCCACTTCTTCACCCCTGTGAGCATCACCCGATGCAATGAGTGCTAAGTGAACTATTCAAAAATCATGAGAAATTAGTCAGTTACGACTACCTCTCATGGAAATGGTCATACGTTTGAATGACTTACTTAAACGCAGTTGAATCCCAAAAATGATATCTAATATAATGCACTGCGTAATCCCCCATACTTAAATTCAAAAAGAGTCAAGGGATCTCTAACTTGAATGGTTCATGAGGCACAATACTTGCTAAGGTTTTGCAAATGGGGTAGCAAGCTAAGTGGGCTTGATTGTGGAAAAACTCCACAGTTAAGCGCGCTTGAGCCAGAGGAGATCTGGGATGGGTGACCTCCTGGGAAAGTCCTGGTTACCGGGTGCAAGCCCCGGAAGTGATGATTGATGCTATGTGATTCGTTCTCCACATTTCACTAGTTTCAATCCCACTTCTTCACCCCTGTGAGCATCACCCGATGCAATGAGTGCTAAGTGAACTATTCAAAAATCATGAGAAATTAGTCAGTGACGACTACCTCTCATGGAAATGGTCATACGTTTGAATGACTTACTTAACGCAGTTGAATCCCAAAAATGATATCTAATATAATGCACTGCGTAATCCCCCATACTTAAATTCAAAAAGAGTCAAGGGATCTCTAACTTGAATGGTTCATGAGGCATAATACTTGCTAAGGTTTTGCAAATGGGGTAGCAAGCTAAGTGGGCTTGATTTCATAGGTAGTGCAAACAAGGTATTGTATGAGATTGAGGGAATCCCACTAGATGACATTCAAAAAGGATAAGAACCAGTGAAAGGAGTAGAAGGTTGGGTGCTGCCACTGGAACTTGGGATGGAGGTAGAGCCAACAACTACTGTAATAGGTGTAATAGTAGAGATAGTAACAATACCTCCTCATATAGCTGAGTAATGAGTATGTACATTTGCCATATCGGAAGCCATACTTGTGCCACTAACATTGGCCATTTAGAAGAAAGGAGAGTGAACATAGCTAGTTGATCTATGAGTTGGAGTACCCACATACGATACAATGTAAGGAAGATGAGAAGTAAGAGGTTCTATAGGAGTCATAGGGGGCTCAAAAACATCTTCAATCTCTACTTTCTATTCTAATTGGAAGAGTCTCTAGTGAGTACTGAAGCTTTTCCTCTTGTTGTCCATTCTGCGGTATCTCTTAACTCATTTTTATTTGTCATACCCATTCTGTCAAGTTATTCTCAGTATCACATCAGTAACATTTTCCTTTGCTCATGTTGGTTAAGAAGGTCTCTATTGACTTCTTACTTGTGGGTCTTCTCTTATTGACTCTGACAAATTTCTCTGAGTAGACCTAGAGTTGCACCATGGCCCTATTTACATCATTGATAGGTGACCTTGTCCTCAACATCAATAAACATTATGGGTTTTTGATTGTGGTTTCCCCTGTGTTCTAGGTTAGCTTACATTATCACACTTTGGGATTCGTTCAGTACCTTGGTTTCCATTTGATCCTATTGGTGGATTCTTCATCTCTGTGTCAGCTTTCATTATTGGCTGGTTCAAAATATTTCTGTTGTGCACTAGCTACATAGTTTCTACGTTAGAAATGTACGTCAAAATGGTTACCTCATCTCTTTATATCTGAGTTCTTCCAAATTCTTGGCCTACGCATTACACTCGCATTAGTTGATGTGGGATGACTTAATGCCTTCCTTCGAGTGGATATTTTCCCATTGAATCCAACTCATTTCTCTGGGAACAACGTGTAGAGTTATTTTTCAATACCTTAGAGTTTGTAGTCATGAGTGGTAGACTCCTTCACTATCGACAGTGAGAATACATCAATGTCTCTTGATGGATATATTCTTTCTAGTGTTTGACTTCAACACATTTATTTACACTTATTAGATTGTATTGAGGTACCTTGAGACTCAGTATCATTATTGCTGAGTTGACTTGTGTTTGTTAACAATATACATCAGTGACTGATAATCAAACGATTTCTTACATGGTCGACTTCACCTCATTTATTCCCATAGTGTAGAAATGTACCATCTATGGTCGGTGAATACCTAGGGTTGTGTCAGTATCTTGCTTCACTTGACAATTCCTTCAGTTTTCTGTTAGTGACACATTCCAGCTCTATATGTTGTAATCTTTCACAACATCTTATATGTTGGCACCTTAGTTTATGTACTACCACTATTCCACCTATATTACTTAATACTTTTATGACGATTGGTTATGCATCATCATTGATCACAAAGTCTTCTAGTATCATTGATCATACATTTTTCTATATGTGATATTGAGATATAGCTCTGTTGTGTTCTTTCATGGCTATGATCTGATGATCCACTAGGTACTCTAACTCCTTCTGTACACTTATGTATACATTATGGATCCGCCTTATAATTTATCAACATATATGCTTTACTACTTTTAAGCATAGGTATGCTTGCCTCAAACATGAGTTTTCTTTCTGAATCCTTCCACGGGTATTCGATGGGCTGGAATCTACTGATCTCCTCCCAGGTTTTCGGATGACTCCTCTCTCTATATTTAGTATGTTTTGGCCATTCTGCTCCTATTGTGACCTCATATATTAAGGGCAATCTATTATATCATCATTTAGCACTCATGTAGATCTGATGTTCTTTTATGGCCTTGGGCAGTCCCTTTTCCCATACAGACTTGAATTTATGCTAAAAACCAGTATTTCAAAATCCATATGTGACTCTACCCATACAAAAATGTGTACATACGTTGGTCCCATAATACTATACCTATGTACATATTTTAAAATATGAAAAAATAAAATAAATTTCTATTTTTTGGGCGAGGTTTATGGGTTTTATTGAGAGCCCACCTACAGGAGCTCGTGGCCTAATTGAAATAACCAATTTGAGGTGGTATATATAAACCCCTTGGGTATGCTTAATGAAAACAAAAGAAGGATATCAACATTATACTCAATTTCTCTCAGATAAAGTTTGCTTTTCCCATGCCTCCTGCACTCCCAGTCTATAGGAAACCTTGGTTTCCTTTACAGAGATGCTCAACATCCTTATCTAGCATCTTCTTGCACTTATTAGAAAGGTTTTCTTCATGTCTCGAGCTGCATGGATTTGGAGGAAGGCTTCATCAGTGCCTTTGGCTTGGATTAGGATCTATATTTCCTATACTTACCTTTGTTAATCAATCAAGAAGCTCATGTCTTGTTCTGAATATATGTTGTCATGTTATAAATGATAGTCTATATGTTTATATATCATGATCTAACATATTATTATGTATGCACATTGAATTATCTATTATGTATATGCTTGTGTGATTGATTTGCAGGTTTGCACATGTTGGAGGAAGGAAAGGGTTTGGACCTTACAGGAACATCTTCAAATGTACGACCTCTTGGTATGTCTCCAAATCCAAGTTTGATAATTTGTATGTTTGGCATGCTTTTTTGAGTGTTGTTTGCTAATTATCTTATCCTGCTCTGTTGAGGTTTTCAACCCTTTCCTTAGTGAACTTTTCCCTTCAACAACAAGTGACAATACAACATGATTTCATTAGTTAAGCTCTTCATAACATGTCGAGAAAAGTGGACTATCATATTGTCTATAGCGAAGAGACACTTAAAAAAAATACGAACAAAACTCTAAATTCTACCATCCTTAATTGTAGTTAGAGGAAATAATGGTTGTTGTTTGTCCATGATCAACTAGAAGATCAATAAGGTCTCTAGAGGCAGATTCACTCGCTAGAAAAACATGAGACAATTAGGATCCCATACTATCCAAACAATATTTGAGGTTAAGAATCATTCTTCTAACATCTTCTAAGGAAGAAAAGTGATTGTAGAACTCAAGTTTTCTATCCTTAAATATCAAGTGAAGCGAAGTGACCATTTCCTAGTGCAAGCCCAACGAGTTTAGAAAATGGAGTCATTTATTCCAATATTTTCTAGGGTATGGGAACCATTTCAAATCCTCCCCCGTCCCTTCATAATATGAGTGATAAGGGTGGTACTCAATTTCTTTAATTTCCAACAATAAAACCTCTTTCCTAACTTCCAAAGGAACTACATAGTAGAAGTTGGCCACAAAGTCATAGGCAAAAGGACACATTCTCTTTATGTTGACATTACCTCCTCCACCCCTCCTACTACTCATCCTTTATCGAGGAGGCATGACAACAACTTCCAGATAATAAAGGAGACAAGAGAGACAAGAACCCTTTCGTCCAAAAGCAGAAAAGGGACTTAATACACTTCCATGAAATCCCAAACTTAGTAATATCAAGTCATCACCTAAAGGCCATAAAACTGTGGAAAATTCTAGAAAATTTCTAGTGTCACTGCGACTCAAGGGCATGACAAAACTCCTCTAGTAAGAGCTAAAAATTGTAGTGACTAGACCCAATGTAAAGAGACTACGGTAGTGCTCAAAAACCTTTTTTCTATCGAGGCAGAAAGAAAAAAGATCAAACCAAACTAGAGTTAATAACCATACCACCAAACCATAAAACACTATCATAACCTCTATTACAAGACAAGCATCATTAACATAATTGTAAATACAACACAATTTATGGAACAACAATTATCTTATAGAAATAAAAGAGATTAGAAAGGAAATACACATGGATCAACAATAATGTGTAAGGATTAATTAATTAATTAATTAATTAATTAATTAATCATTCATTCAATAAATACCTATCAACTTGTCCTGACAATGAACAACACTGGTTGGTTCGAAACGCGTCGACAAATGTCACTCTACATGTGATTTACCCCGAAGTTATTCTTTCAAATACTTATCATATTTTTTAATTATAACATTAAGTATGTTTTATATAATTTCAAATAGATTATATTAGCTTGTAAAAAGTAAAGATTAATTTATATATTGATTTAATTTTAGGTTTTTGTTTAACAATGTGAGAAAATTGATTAAACGCGTCGACAAAGGTCAAGTCTACATGTGATTTACTCCGAAGTTATTCTTTCAAATACTTATCATCTTTTTTAATTATAACATTAAGTATGTTTTATATAATTTCAAATAGATTATATTAGCTTGTAAAAAGTAAAGATTAATTTATATATTAATTTAATTTTAGGTTTTTGTTTAACAATGTGAGAAAATTGATTATAATTTATGTTAAATCACTTGTGGTTATTTGCTCATGTAGATTGACTCATCATTGTTAGTCAAGAAAATCCACACCACTTGCAATCAGCAAAGGGGCAAGTGTTTACTCATGCTAGAAGCTTGTGGGTGTTTCAAATGTCAAGTCTACATGTGATTTACTCTGAAGTTATTCTTTCAAATACTTATCATCTTTTTTAATTATAACATTAAGTATGTTTTATATAATTTCAAATAGATTATATTAGCTTGTAAAAAGTAAAGATTAATTTATATATTAATTTAATTTTAGGTTTTTGTTTAACAATGTGAGAAAATTGATTATAATTTATGTTAAATCACTTGTGGTTATTTGCTAATGTAGATTGACTCATCATTGTTATTCAAGAAAATCCACACCACTTGCAATCAGCTAAGGGGCAAGTGTTTACTCATGCTAGAAGCTTGTGGGTCTTGAAACATTAAACCGTTTCCTTAGGTTCTAGGAAGATGAGCTTTTAGACAAACATAAACAAATTTTAAGCTATAATGATTAGGTTTTTATTAATAATTTAATGATTTGTTCACCAACTCCAGTCTTGGAGTTTTTGTGTTTGGAATAGATTTGCAAAAAAGCACACCCGTGTATCTTCAATTATCATAATATCAACATAAATTCATTCTAAATCTAGATATATTAAAAGATGAAAATCATCAAAAATTTTCAAAATGCAAATACACTTTTTGAAGTGTAAAATTAGAAAAAGAGTTTATACAAATCTCTCTCTAAACCTAATAAATAAAGAATTAACATGGATCTTTTCAATAATATTATTTATAGCTATATAAATTTTATTTTATGCATAAAATATTTTTTATTTTAATTAATTTTTTTTACATATTTTATAATGATTATGAATAAAATTCATTAATATAATAAAATAAATATCAATAATTTATGTCTGTTATCTATATTGAATGTATATTTCACATCAAATATTTTTGGAATCAAACAGTATCTGCCATTTCTTTTATTTATTTTTGGAATCAAACATTATCTGCCATTTCTTTTATCTATTTTTGGAATCAAACATTATATGCCATTTCTTTTATTTAGTTATTTTTAAACTGTAATTGGGTTAGCTCATTAATCTGCAATATTTGCCACTTTAATATTCTTTTGACGTAAAAAATTTATCTCCTTAAATTATGTGCATGAATGGTATCTAGATTCTAGATAAGCTGGTCCAGCCTGCTAAGCATCAGAAACGAGTAACTAGTTTCTATTTTGAGAAAGAAATGAGTTGAGAAAGGAATTAAACACTTACTACTAAGGCCAAAGGCAGGCGAAGGCTGCTCACTGAAATGTAACGTACCATTTAAAACAAGATCTTCGAGAAGAACTATCAATGTGTATCTAGGAATGGTGGATATCAAGCATAGCTCAACCTGCTCGTCACCGTGGAATCAGGAACTGTCAATGGTTATATTAGATTAACTAAGTGTGTGGCACTTGGCTGTTTAATCTTATTTAAAGATAATGATGAGAAAGTGGCGCAAGCGTTATGGACAGAGGTTGTGGACTGACGTTCAACTTACATTGGCTTTGCCTGTAAGCTGCAGTCTGTAGGTAAGATACTAGTCTCATTCATAAGAAGGAACATTAATCCTAGGCATTGAGATGTTGTTTTCTTTAAAACATGAAATATGTATTATCCTGAATTTTAGGCGCAACAAAAGGGGCAATTGGAACAGTAGAATAAGAAAAAACCGAAATCCTGTGAGCACGTGAATAACACCCGCTTTCATGCAAGCAGCTAAATATAGTGTCGAATAACAGTGTAGGTTTGTTTATTCAATATTGAATCTGACTGTTTAATAGTTTCTATCAGGGAAGGGAACTTTTCAGTACCCATTCCCTTCGGCCTCTCTACTCCCTAACCGTTACTGGTATTTCCCCGATTTTCTCCTTTATTTTCTGTAATATTCGACTAGGAAACATGGAACCCAAAACTGAGGCTGAAGATAAAATCGATGAGAATGGATGGCTTATTCGAATCAAACAAGGTCTGGACGTACAGCAACAAGAAATACCTCTGAACGAGAAATTGTGTGTGTCAGTGTTTAATGTGCCGAAGGAGTTGTTGGCAGTGAAGCCTGAAGCATACATTCCTCAGTCGATTTCCATCGGGCCCTACCACCACTGGAGATCTGAGTTTTATGAAATGGACCGCCACAAACTGGAAGCTGCTCGCAGATTTCAGAAAAGAATCAACGGTCGCAAGTTCGAGTCCGTCGTTGTGGAGGAGTTTATGAAGCACGACTGGCGAATCCGAAGCTCATATCACAAGCTCATTGAATACCAGGAAGAAACCTTGTCGTGGATCATGGCTCTGGACGCCGTCTTCCTTCTCGAATGTCTGCAGTTTTATGTGAGACGCGCAGACCAAAGCTCAGACGCAGATGTCAGGCAGCTTGGACGAGTCTTAGATCCGACTGGCACCAGCGCTACCCACAACTCCATTGTCAGAGATCTGTTCATGCTTGAAAATCAGTTGCCGCTATTTCTTCTGCAAAAGCTTTTGGAGTTGCAGTTGGGTAGTGAAGCCAGAGCAGAGGAGAGGCTATGCAATCTGCTAAGACTTGTGTGTCAAGAATTATCGCCTTTCGCTTTCAAGCTGCCAAAAGATTCAAAGGTCCATACAATCCAGAGAGGCCATGTTCTGGAAGTGCTGTACTATGCTATTGTTCCTATTCCCACCAATCAAAATCCAAATCCAGATGAGGAAGAGATAGAGGTTGCTGACAGAGAGGAGACTTCAACCATTACACGAGACTCCAGTATGGTCTGGAAGGCTATGGTCTCTTTAACCGCTGGCCGTGTTCAATTTCTCAGGGACTTAACTCAGCGAGCGCTCAAAGGAAGGGCGGTGCAGTTCACAATAAATTTGGTATTCGGTATTCTGTCACTTCTGACTGTGTTAGTGAGACCCTTGGCTCGTCTTTTCAAGAAGGATACCGTAAGGACTGAGGAGGGGGAGAACGAATCATCTATGAATATCATACCACCTACGCGTGACGAACTGGCTATTCCATCTGTGGCCGACTTACACTCTGCCGGAGTCAAATTCGTTCCAACTGATGGCGACCTCAACACAATACAATTTGATGAGAAGACCGCCATGCTTTACCTTCCCAAAGTAACTTTGGAAACAAACACTGAGGTAATTCTGAGAAATCTGGTAGCATTCGAAGCTTCGGCGGCCCCCGGTGCTATGGTTTTCACGCGATACACCGATTTTATGAACGGGATGATCGACTCAGAAGAGGATGTGAGATTGTTGAGGAAAAGCGGAATTATTTCCAACCACCTACAGAGCGATGCAGAGGTTGCGAGCCTATGGAATAGTATGGGTAAGTGCGTCCGTCTCACAAAAGTGCGATACCTGGACAATGTTATAGCCGATGTAAATCGATATTATAATAGAAAATGGAACGTTGTCGTGGCGGCGTTCGTCAATAAACATATATTCGGTTCGTGGCAATTCCTATCTCTGGTAGCTGCGACCATCCTTTTGCTTCTCACTTGCTTACAAGCCTACTGCTCTGTCTTTGATTGCAAGAAGTGGTTAAGCAAGACCAATTTCTTGCAACACTAGAGGTACTCACAAAATCTCTTTGGTGGTTAAATGGGTTAAATGGCTTAATGTCCAAATTCCACAGCACCCCACTCCAGGACTGCCACTTTTAAGATTTTTATTTGCAGTAAATATTAGCTACTTTGCAGGTTTAATAGTTACTGGTTGGGAAAGGGTAGAACCAAGCACGATCATGTTGAGATGGTCGCATTATCTAGGATTCAATTTTTCCCACGTGTGATTCTACAGATGCTTGGGCGATTGCCGATATTTGAGTCTTATTTCCATGGCACTGGATTTTGTCTTCAGGGCTAAAATGTATCTCAAATTACCTATTCTCATTGATGGGTGAAAATGTTTTGCACTGTCCGCGCTTGTCAATCACACAAGTTTTTGATGTAATTGTCTCCATTGCTAAAATATATTTCTTTCGAACTAAAGATAACCATAATTATATGTATGTGTTTTCGTCATTTTCAATTTGTTATATGGAACCTACCCATCGTATTAAAAGCACATTAATTTTCTCATCTTTTTTTTTCGAGATTTGTTTGTTTCAGTCCTTGTATAAACTCTTCACTATTTTATTGAGCTATATGTATAGCGTTCCTTCAAGAAAGTGTTATACAATATAATTTGTCGAGAGTGCTCTAAATAGGTGAAAGTGTCATATGACGCTTTGTGTGCATAGAGTGAGAGGTTTTGCGCTGATTCTATCTAAATATCAAAGTGCGGTTCCGGTTCCGAATGTCTATACATAAAATGGTCAATATACAAATAATGTTGTTGCTCGAAATACTTTATGTCCAAAAAAATACAATGCCGTAGTGAAAATAAGCCCAATCGTTGCGAGTGAAGTTAAGATATGATAACCAATGTGGTCATGGCAAACGATACAACTTTATTGCTAGCAGATCGTGTCAAAGAAGGTGTAATACAAATTGGCTATTCTCAAAACAGACACAGCTCAATAATTTTTGTATTCAACTTTCTGTGATCCATAATGAATTAAGCAAAGTTTTTTTGATAGAAATCACATAAGAGAAATTTTTGACCAACGTGTTTAGAACCAACAAGTGTAGTTCATCATCATGGTCATGAACCATACTTGTTGGTACGAAAAGCGTCGGGAAAAAATTTCTCTTATATGATTTCCACTAAAAGACTTAACTTAATAATTGTTGGAGATTGTGGTGATGTTAATATTATAGCAAATGGTATAGCTTAACAATGGTTAGAGACTGTGGTGATGCTAATATTATACTAATCGTATATTTACTATGATCATATAATACTAGAGATGATATAGAGCAAAATGATGTTATAGTTACATGAATTGAGGAAGACATTGGTTTATTAAAGTTTCTAACTAAATTTTTTAATTTTTTTGTATGCTCGCCTCATGCCATTAATTTTAAAGACTATTCCCAATTAAAACATTTATTTTTCTAATGGAAATACTATTTACTTGTATATGTGGCATTGTGTTCTTGCCCATTTGAAGAACATTGTAAATTGCAATCACAGTGTGTCTAACACCGAGTTGAAGTAACATTAACAATAGATTGCCTCCGTATCTATAACCTTTTAGATGTAGGGAGATGATTTTGATTTGCAAAGTGCCATTATTGATTTCTAGAATTCACATAACAAAGTGAATGTAAATGTTTCCTTGTGTAGAACCTCATGTTCCTATAGGGGTGGTGATGATAGGGCACATGCTTTAACCTTTCAATATTCAATCTCTGAGGTAGGAATGCTTTATGGAAAGGAGTATTAAGGACCTCATCATTGCCATGTTGGATAGCATGTGAAGGGGGCGAGCCTTAGTCTTTATAAAAAATGATGATAAAAAATGGAAGAGACATTTTAGGGACTTTAGGGAGGTTCACTCTAGATGAATAGTATCTTTTCTCGCTTCATTGAGATTATAAAGATTACAATATCAATGTAGGATAAATAAGGTTTTATGTTAGGATACTACCCTAACCTACCTTGGTGTTAGTCAATTAATGTATGAGACCATCATCTTTGAATAACCGCCATTAGATAGCTAGCGAAAGTTACTTAATGTAAAATATATTTCTTTATCAAATAAGGCCACTACATAATTGGTACTCATTAATGATGGGGCCATAAATTTTTCACCATGGTTTAAAAAAAGAATGATAATGTTTTACCATGTGTTGTTGTAATTGGAGCAAATAAGAGGCTCTCTACATTAAGAGGCTTATGACCCTCACTCTCCTTTTTGGGATGATTATATTTCAAACATTCCATCTTATTGTGAGTTGTATACTATTATTGCATTTATATTTATCTAAATATTATGCTTGCAATTTGAAGTTTAAGGGTAAAGGATCAGTACAAGTAGTTTCTTAGCACTATCTACCAAGATTTTAAAAGACTTATATTTTTAGGTTTGATACCTATTTTGATGTCTTTGAATATCATAAAACCATGTCATTAATGATTAAATATAGGGTTGAGGAAGGATACATGTAGAAAATACAAGTGACTTGACATAGTTGGATATTCTTATAACCTCTATTGGTTAGCCTAAGTAGTACCTCATTAGACATCACCTTTAGATAGATTTATCTTGTGTGTACCATTAGGAATATAGAAATCTCTTTAGGTGTATCCAAACCCAACTTTACATAAATGTGTAGTTGCTTTTTTGTGTACATTAAGCATAACACTTTGGGAAGATCACTTGTACCTACTAGGGAATCATGTAGTGTAGCTAAAATATGGTATATCCACTATGGTGAGCTTTGTGAAAGATTTCAACTGAGTATTATTGTTGGAGACCCTTTGATATATTAGATAGATATATCACTTGATACTTAGTTGTCCCTAGGGCCTTGAAAAAACTAACCATTACAACACCATTAATGATATTCCTACATCTTTAAGTATATAGGGAATTTAGCATAATAATACTCAACATGGAGTAATGCTCCCATTACACAATTTTGAAAAATTCTATGCCCTACTAGTGTAATTGTAGGAGACATATCTCAAAAGACTCCTTATGTGAGATCAATCATATAGATATTTTCTCCTAGTTACCATTGTGTGGGTTTAATAATAAATTTAATTGTTACATATCTCAAAAGAATCTTCATGAACCATTGATTACATTGAGATTACTATGGGATAAACCTTTGAGCGACCTTGAGTGTCTTATGACCCATACTCAGAACATGGAAGCCATGGACGACATGCTCAATACCTCATTCATTAAAAACTAATAACTTAACTCTCAAATTTCAAATCAGATAAGTGGTTTCAATCCAGTACTAAAAATATCTAAATTAAACACTATTTACATCTTTATTAAAATTTTACTAATAATTTGTAAAACCTAAAATAAAAAATTTGTATTTAAATTTAAACAATAAAAAATAAACATAAAATAAATAAAACAACTTATAAAAAATACATTATTTAAATATATAGATATATTACCTAATTATATTTTCAAAAACCACGTCTATTAATTTTAAAATAAACACTTAATATGTAAAACAAGAGACAAGTTATACCAAAGAAACATAACTAGCAATTGCATCACATGTTGCAAAGGAAACATCGTAAGACAGTAGCGTAGGAAAGAGTAGCATAAAAGGCAGATCCATAAAGTATTACCTCCCAAAGCCTAAAGCAATCAAAATGTCAAGAGTCCAAGGAAGCCAAGAAGAAAGAGAGAACCAGAGAAGCTAATTAAGCTATGAATGAAATTAAAGAACTCCTAAAACAAGCAAGAAATGATTCACCTATCATATCACATCACACACGAAAATGTTTCTCGGCTAGGGAGAAAGAACACCAATCATAGAAGAGAATCCCTTCTTCTTCATAGGCACACTCACATGAAGATTAATCTTTTTCACCATATAAAATCACTAAGCTTTAACTACTTAGAAAAATCACTCACAAACACCCTGATTTGCCTCTACCAACACCCATAACATTGTTATCATGGAATGGGTATGAGTACAAACTAGTGCTTCGTAGTTATTCCCTCATCTTTAGGTTTCAATTTTTCAGTTCATTCAGTACCAATACTAAGAAAGAATTTCTCTTGCTAGAGAGATTTGACCTTATTATGCATCTACAAGGGAAAAGTATTATTGATTGTCAATGTTGCATTTTAGTGTGGCTTCACTAAAGTCAAATTACGGTCATCTAAGTAACATTGAAGATGTTATTTGTCATTAATATCTTGGGATGGGTTTATATACCATATCTGAAATCTTTTCTCAACACATTAAGGGAATTGATTCATTTGGTTTCAAGCACAATGACACTTCCTATTCACAATTTCTCTGAAACAGTCTTTGGAGTTACAATACTTCTAGCTTTTGGCCACCATGAAAGTTCAAGTATATTAATGCTAGATTGGTGAGCATGTCAAGAGTTGCATAGGGAAGACGTGAAATGACAAACCAACACAAGAGGAGCTCACAGGTGTGAATCACTAGGGGCTCCTACAAGCAAAACGTCACATAGGCTCCACATTAATCTTCAATAATAAATAGATACAATTTGTTAGGGACAACAAATCATATCCCTGAATAATAAAAATTGAATGACTAAGAAAAGTAGAATGTACAACTAACTAAAAAGAATAACATATTCTCCATTAATTCTAACACTCACCCTTAATGGAGAAAGGGTTGTTAAACACACCTAATATGTCCCTAAACAACTCAAAATTCAGTCTTCCGAGAGGCTTAGTAAATATATCAGCGATATTATCACAAGAATTACAATATTCAACACAAATCTCTGTGGATTGCACCTTTTCCCTAACAATATGAGATTGAGTGTCTATATGCTTAGTGTTTTTATGAAACACAGGATTGTAAGCCAGTTTGATGGAACTTTGATTATCACAATTGATAACTGTAGCTTCTGTATGTTCTTCTCCTGCATCTTGGAGAAGTCTGCGCAACCAAACTACCTCACATGCTACTGCACACATAGCTTGATATTCTAATTTTGCTGAGGATAAGACTACAGTATGCTACTTCTTGCTGCACCAAGAGATGACCCCGGACCCAATGCTAAAGGCGTAACCTGTAATTGATCTTCTATCATCTAAATTTCCCACCCAATCAGAGTCTTTATAACTTGTCAAGCTAACATCAAATGAGTTAGAATACAAAATACCAAAGTCTGAAGTTCCTTGCAGATACCTCAGTACTCCTTTCATTGCAAGTCAATGGTTCTCATCAGGTTGAGTCATGAACTGACTCAAAACACTCACTACATAAGCTAGATTTGGTCTCGTTGTAGTCAAATAGATAAGACTACCAACCAACTGTCTATACAATGTTGCATCTGCATATTTCAAACCATCATCCACCTGAAGTTTGTTGTTCTGTTGTAAAGGCACAAATGCAGCCTTTCAATCTTCTTCTTCTTCTTCTTTTTTCAACCCTGAAGCTCTAATACCATGTCAAGAGTTGCACAGGGAAGACGAGAAATGAAAAACCAACACAAGAGGAGCTCACAGGTGTGAATTACCAGGAGCTCCTACAAGCAAAACGCCACACACGCTTCACATTAATCTTCAATAATAAATAGATACAATTTGTTAGGGACAGAAAATCATATCCCTGAATAATAGGAACTGAATGATTAAGAAAAATAGAACACACAAATACATAACAATAATAGCCTATTCTCCATTAATTCTAACAGAGCACATGTGACCATTATTTTCTATATTATTTCTTCCAATTAATGGTCTGGCTTCCTTATTGAGAATATCGGTACAATGATTATGTGCTCATCTACATTGTGTTTGGTTCTCCTTCCAAAAATATCACACAACTTGAATTTGTGAGGTTGTTCCTCTCATACGGACTTGCACTCAGTGATTGAAAGGATTTGTGAAGTTGAACAAAGCATGGTGGCAGTGGAAAAAATACTATCGTATTGTAAGATTTCCTCTTGGCTCTCCTAATTTGTTTGTTGCCAAAGCGCTGAGATCAGCTTTGGTTGTCTGGAGATATTATGTTTGGGTTTTGTTAAAGGGTGAATGCATTTCAGGTCATTTGGTGTTTATATGTGTTGGTCTTATGTTTGGGTTGTGTTAAAGGGTGAATGCAATTCAGGTCATTTGGTGTTTAAATGTTCTGGTCTTATGTTTCAGTTGTGTTAAAGGGTGAATGCAATTCAAGGCATTTGCTGTTTAGATGTTCTGGTCTTATCTGATCTGATGGCTTTGAGAGCTTCCACATTCATTATCCTTGCCATTTTACCATTTAGCTTCTTTTTTTTCTTGAGCATTTGGTCAAAAATACATGTAATCTCTAAATTTAAACGGGTAACTTCATAAGATTAAATATATACCATTAACCATTAAACTTACTCAAATTACGTTTTATCCATATAAATATAAAATTTATTTTTTTAAATTTAAATTTAATTTTAATATATTAAAATTAAAATCTTATTTAAATTTTATATATTAAAAGACTTATTTATTTATTTTTATAATTTATTATAAAATAAATTAACATAAATTCAACTTGAAATTGATCAAAGAATGGGCTGGTAGTACAAATCATTCATATTCGGGCTCCAATTCTTTGTAAAACATAATACGTCCGAGTTGAAAGATAAAACTAAGTGGATTCTGATAAATCTGACGTCGGTGTCACCTTTCACATCACAAATTAGCTACCAGGCCTGATATTCAAGATTCCATTGATTTTCGGTAGAAACCAGGTTTAAAAAATATCCCATATTCATGAACATGTAATTTGAAGTTAAAGTTTATGGATTAAAGTTGCTCTGAAATGTTTGAAAATTCAACATAGCAGTTGAATACACAACTACAACCGAAAAATCCCAAGCTCCTTCAACTATGAAACTAATATCAACCAGGCAAAGCTCCAACTATTTTGAAAAATTCGAAAGGTGAAATGAATGGAAGGAAGACTTTGGTTATGGCTGAACGCACACATTCCCAAGTATTTATCTTATGAATATTGTTATTTAATGTACAAATTTACATTTTCTATATCTATAAGTTTCAACGTTTTCTTGTAACTCGTCACAGAAAAACATAACCACTGAGTTGTCATTCAACATGAGAAGAATATTAATATTGATTTAAATGCATATTTACACGAGTACCGCTCCCAATGTACAAATTTACATTTTCTATAAGTTTCGACGTTTTCTTGTAACTCGTCACAGAAAAACATAACCACTGAGTTGTCATTCAACATGAGAAGAATATTAATATTGATTTAAATGCATATTTACACGAGTACCGCTCCCAGGCATGGGAGAGAGGCATGGAGAGCGTGTACCTGAAGCTCTCCTGCTCCTGGGAGTTGATGGGAAGCATTTCAAAACTATCGGGAAGCATTCCAAAATTGTCGGGAGCTTCAACTGGTATTTTGGAGCTTTTTGGGAGCTTCATTGCAACTGATTTTTGATGTTTTGGGAGCTTCCTAAAACTTAGGTTTATTTGATGTTATGAGCTTGGGTGCTATTTAAACTGGAGGAATTGTGCTAAGGGAAGGGTATGATGTTGGGTTTAGATTTGGATATGGGTCTGGAACTAAGAGAAACAACATGTTTATGGAAAGCCCTTCTATCGAAATGAAGATGAGGTGTCTGTCCAATCCTGATCTTTATCATTGGAAAGCTATTCATTCTCATCATATACGGGATGGCTGATGGATATAAAAGAATTTAGGAAGATTTTTTGCCACTGGCAAAACCATCATTATCGCCAGAGCTGAAAGGACAAAAAAAAATAAAAAGAATAGTTGAAATTATGAAATATAAATATTATGAAAAAACAATTTTTAATTTAATTTTCATATTTATTTAAGTATAAATAATTTTGTTATACAAACTCTTTTTAAAATAGCATTGGATTTAAACTCTATTGCTTTAATTTTTTTTAATTACTATTAATATATATTTTATTTTTTCTTATCTCTATTATAATTAGATGTAATATATATAATATTGGTGAGGTTACATCAAGGAAGAAGAATCGAACCAATGACTTAACATATATCGTTGCATGAAATCACAAATCACCTAATAATCGAGTAACAACAACCTTCCTTTTTTCGGGTTTGGGAGTTCTACATCTTTTTTTGCAAGATGGAATTTGATTAGCAAGTTTTTGGATGGAAATAAATTAATAATTTTATTTTAATTTTTAATATATATTATATTTAATATATTATATTATTGCCCCTCCCAACTTAACATTTCTTGTCAATTTGAAAAATACTTCTAGCCATGCCGGATAACATTTCTTGTAAATTTGAGCAATACTTCTAGCCGTGCCGGATACTAGTTCCCACTAGTTCCCACGTATCGGAAATACCCACACACCAGAAACTTGTGCAACATAGTTTAAATAGTTACATCTGAACAATAATCATATTTTTATTATTACCATGAGTAAATGAAGCTTAATAATGTCAAAATCCTCTAGTCACAGAGAAGTACACAGTTTTAAATCAGGAAAATGTATTGTAATGAATGTTATTGGTACCCAGTACCATCAAATTTGAGCGGGAAAGCGTAATTAGTGAAGACGCAAGGCCCCCAAGGGAGGCCTTATGCAGACAGTCAAGGCTCGCCCAATAATTATGGAGAAGTTGGCATAAGATTGATGAACCCTGTGATAAGTTAAAACAACAGCTTGTCAATTGTAATGATCTCAACGCTGGAAACAGGAAACTAGAATCTATGAATGTATTCAAGTAATCTATGAACCATGAAAACAAATCTAGACATATTGAGTAACATATTAAAATGCATATTGGAGAAACATGAAAAATTACGATTGCAATACCTGCTCAATAAGGTAATTACATGATTATTTCTATATTTCATAATAGGCTTCTTCACTTCAACAGTGTGCCCTTCTGCCTCAGCCTGAGTTTTTTTTCAGAAGAGTGTCTTCCTTTCCAGCTTCATCTTCTAGCCTATATTTTTGAAGCAACTTGAAAAAGTTGGCAATACATTAAAACAAAAAGAGTATAAGCCAAAGGACTCAACCAATACACTGTAAAAAAGACAAACTCAGACAACAGACAATAAAATATACAACTACTCTGACCTTATTCACTAGGTGCTCTTCTTCCTAAGTAGCTCTGTAATGTTTGTTTCTTTTTCAACTTTTGACCTTCTTTCTCGTCTATACTTTGTTGATGGTGGAAAGAATAGGTGGTTGTTGTTATGGATAGAAGTAGCAGGTTGGCCTCTAACAACTATTTTTCTACTTCCCATTTATTTTTAGAAAGGAATTTCACATACACCACTTAGTTGGAAACTCATTATGTCATATGTTGTGCTTGGCTTGTTTAGTGCTATTGACAACCTAATGTATGTGTGGGACTTATTCATTTTTTCCTGCATCAACTTCTTCTCTTCTTGCTTCATCATCACTCACATTTACTGCAATATTTTCTTATTTCATTCTGGGAAAGAAGTTGAATGCTTCCACTCTGAATTCAATAGTGATTATAAGCTCTGACACGATCATGGAGAAATTCCTTCAACGTGTGTATGCAATTTGAGTACCATGGAGCAATAAAATTGAATGATGGAGATGATTAGCATACCCAAGAAATTTATAATGGAACACGAACTGGGGGGGGGAATATATGGTTTCTCTGCTACATTCACTCTTCTGGGGTAGCATAAAATTGCAATTTATAATGGAACACGATCTGAGGGAGAAGATATATGGTTTCTTTGCTATATTTCACTCAGCTGTGGCAGCATAAAATTGCAATTTATAATGGAACACGAACTGAGGAGGAAAATATATGGTTTCTCTGCTATATTTCACTCTGTTAGGGCAACATAAAATTACAGCTCGACAATTTGCTGATTGCTTTAATTTGTACCAGGAGGGGGGTTTTAGTTTGTTCATAGAGGTATACTTCCTGATGTCCAGGTCGTAGTTGTTAAAGAGCATAAACTTGCAAGCTCTCAAGGTGTTTTGGAATTCTATTCAGAGGTGGAAGTTTCGATGTTGATTGGGTATTGTATTGAAAATAAGAAAAGGCTCTTAGTTTATGAGTATGTTTTCTAACCAAAAATGAGAAGGGCCAGTTAAGGTGTAAAACACTTTATTTAAGGCTTAAATTTAGGGTAGATAGAATTAATACATTCCAAATATACCCAAGAGGTTAAACAAGTTATGGAGTGGTCAAACTTAGCATATGGATTCAAGGATTGGAAAGTCAAGCTTGGCAAGAATGACTTAGGATCTATTTTGACATGAGTTAAACTTAGTCTTCTCAAAGATATCTCTGTTAGGCTTCATGGCTTCATGTGTTGTTATCCTCAAGAAGAGAGATTCCATACTATTCTTTTTCCATTTAAATTCCCCTGCATAGATTTTGGATTGAATCTTTGTGCTGAATTGAGGGACAAGGAAACAATATATTATCTTCAGCCTAAAACTGGTCTTACATGATTAAGAATTAAGGAATAGAATCATGATTCCTGTAGGTATCTCTGGTCAATAACTAAGATCCCGTAGCCTTACTTCCCTAGGGATAGACAAATGAGTGTATTCTGTCAGCAACATCTGCAGAAGTTGGATCTAATCCAGATTCATAAATGCATTTTATCTGAGCTTTTACAACTCTTTTATTTATGTTTTCATCAACTGGATCCGTCTCACAGTTTTCCCTACCGTCGTGTATTCTATTTTCAGATATATCTATATATGTGTGTTTTTTCATTCGCTACTCTTATCAAAATGCACGTACATTTTTTTAGGGGTAGCACTTGGCTCCATATGGGGAACAAACACTCTCTTGGAGGGTATTTGAGAACTCTAGTTCTCACTTGTTAAAACTGCTGCAAAAGTGAGAAAATCATTTGGTGCTCACATCCCATAACCTCACATACAGTCAAAATTTCTTTTCCAAGATACATACATTTCAAAAATGGCTTTTACAAAGATAGGCATAAGTGAAAATGTTGGAGGAAGCCCAATAAAAATGTAAATATGCACCTAATTAATCTTATTCTTTGTATCCTACTCTTAATCAACAACATGCAAGTGCTATATAAAATCAATTAGCCAATGCAATCGTCATATTATCTAATGATGAATATGAGATTTTCTTTTGTGTTTGGTGGCAAACCAAACAAGGATATGTCAAATTTCCTTGAAATATAGACTCGCATCTCTATCATCACTTCACTGGAAATAGAAGCGAGCTTCTAAAAACGAGACAAGAAAATCGTAATCATGCCCAATTTGGTGTGTACCTTTACAATATTGTTCTATACATCGTGGGATAGGGCATTTGTAATCATCATCAAGACTTGGACTATTATCTGTTATCCCTTCAAGCAACAAGGGATTAGGTAGCTCCAAAATTATGCAACATAGTTGCAGCCTCCCATCACTGCGTTCATGCAGAAATGCACATGAAAGATGAGGATAAGGATAATATTTGAAAGAGTAAATATATCCATGATTTAGGGCTTGCTTTGTCTCTTATGAGGCTTAAAATCCCTGCAAGCACCAATTGAAAATGTCGTTGTCTTCAATAAATTGCAGCCTCATAAATACATGCTCCAACTAGATTTTTTTGCATTATTTTACAAGAGTTAAAGGTATCAACAGCCAAAAAATTTATGCATCATTAATGTCATGAACAATCCTTTCATGCTCGCTAAAACAACCCTGCTGATGAGTGGAAATGGTTGTTCATTAATCATAAAATTTTGTTTGCACACCTCCAATATGTTTACGTCTCCAAGGCACACAACATATGTTATTTGAGCCCTAGAACTCTCATTATCAGTATCATTGCAAGGATATCTCATTATCAGTACCAGGATCTCCATAAAAATACTAGTTTTCTACATTCTATTTACACATATCAATCTGGGAAGGAGACATTAGTAGAGTTTGAGGCAGAAAGTTAATAGGTTTGGTATTGTCTTAGTGGAACATAACTGTCTGACTATTTATTATTGTTCAACAGGAAAGAAGAGTGTTTGCAGAACTATTTCACTTTGTACCAAAATGCAGAGCTCTACCCTTGCTGGTCTACTAGCCACACAGTTCCTCGGTAGTACTAAGGCAGTTCCAACAACTTGTTTTGTTGTGGCTATTTGGTTCAAAGTATTGGGGTCATGATTGGAGCATTAGTCATTTGGGTAAAGCCCGACTGGAAAATAATTGATTTGATATGTACATGGTTTTTCTCAGTATTTGTACTAGGGATCATTATAAAGATGTTGAAGAATATTAGAAGTTAAAGATTTTGAAGCATATTCTATAAGTTTTCGTGGAGAGTGCACCTCGTGAGATTGATGCTATAAGGTTTGAATAAGGATTGTGTGCAATTTCTGGTGTCTTAACTCTGCATGAACTGCACATATGGGTCATTACAGCCAGGAAATACTTGCATGCCATGTAAAAATTCAGTCATATGCAAATGTTAATATGGTTCTTGAAAGGTTAATAGAGTATATTGATAAGGAAATACTTGCATGTCATGTAAAAATTCAGTCATATGGAAATGTTGATACGGTTATTCAAAGGGTAATAGAGTAAATTTAAAAGTAGTACAATGTTATTCATGGCCATATAACAGTACAAATTGAACGAGATATTGATTAGATTATTTTCATAATGATCAAGCAAGCGTTTGTCAACTCTGACTATAATGTGTTTCTGTTTTATTAGTAACTATGAATTTAACTCTGCGATGATAACAGTTTTGAAAATCTTATGGCAATTAGTTGTAGGTGTTAGTCGACAACTACTATCGTGTTTAAAAATAATCTTTATAGATAGTGCTCCTTCCCAGTTTTTCATACAGTCCAAGTTTTTTAGGAAAAATATTTTGTGCATGTTTGATTCTAGAGGAGGATCATTGTTTTATCAAATCCAGCAATGATGGACAGAAATCTGGTTGATTTAAGCGTTTTTGTAATAGGAAGCTGCAACATCTTTGTCAATGTGAAAGGGCAGTAAGAATTATGTTTTGGAAGTGCACTGTACACTTTGGTTAACTGTGAGCTTAGATATATTGGGAAGCTCCACAAAAGTGTACAAAAATTTACGAATTCAAATAGATTAATTGGAGGGTGTTTACTTGAAATAGGCGTGGAATCAAAATAAGAAATGCGAGGGTTGATAGTTGGAAGTGATAACTAAATAACTAGTCAACTCTATTCTAGGCAGATGTGCTTGCGAATAGGAACCCATCCTGGAAAAAGTACCCTTTGTCAACAAACTAAAGCCTTGATGATAAGAAGAGGTGAATAAATTAAAGCCTTTATGATCTAGAAGAGGTGGACAGAGGTTTTCCATTATTGGAAAGAATGTGTCTAGACAAAGGCTATAATGGAAAGAGTTTGGAAATAATGGGACACACAATCCATGTAGGAAACAGAGCTTCAACTAAATTCCTGACAAATGAGGACTTCTTCTGGTTGGGACAACTTGAGATAGGGCCAACATGATGATGGAAATTTTAAGGTCACACAAGCCTACATCATAGCAATTGGTTTGCATATACGTGATAGCAATTGGTTTGCATACAAATGATAAGAGAGAAATAAGGGGTAAGATTTGGAATTCTCACTGTTAGCTCAAAATATCATCCACTCTTTGATTGAAGGCCCACAAAAAGTACAAATTCGGGATTATTTTCTGTGCAAAGGATACAAAGGCCTCTGTATTTGAATTATGTGCAGAGCTGAAGGAGAAATGAAAAATCACATGTTTAACGATTGCAAAGTAGCATATTCTTTATGGGACACAGACAAAAACCCTCTTTAGAGTGTCAGATAGAGTGTGAGTACATAATTTAGACGATTGAAAGCTACCAAATTGACCCTTTCCAAAATCCAATCCTAAGAGAGGTTTGGAACTCCTTCCCAGCTTTCTTGATCTGGGACATTTGCAAAGAGTGCAATAGAGAAACGAACAACAAAATTTGAGATAGTGTAGAGTTTAATCCAAACAATGTTTGGGAATCTATTAGTGCCAGAAATTGGACAATGGAAGATTAATAGGTCAAGGGTGTGGAATCAATCATATTCCAAAACTGAGATCTGGATAGATGCCATAGACTGCATGCCCCCATAAGAAAATCACCTAACCCTCAATCCAAGGAACATTGGTCACTACCCCAACTTGTTTTTCTAAACTTAATTTTTATGGGGCTTATAAGGACTTGAGACTGTCTGGTGCCTGGCAGGGTGATGCTCAGAGATTCTGTAGGAAGCATTCTTTCAATCTTCTCAATGAGAATGGGAAATAAATCCAAAAATGGAGCATAATCAACAACTTTGATAAAAGATTTGTAGTTAGCAAAAGGAGTAGAAGCACAACACTCTAATAGTGGAAGGGGATTACCAACGCCACATTTCAGCTATGGGGGAAATTATAAACAATGTTAAGGTGGATAAAATATCTAACAACTGAAGTATCTCACTAGACCTTTGCCTAGTCATTGAGTTGAGCAACTAGATCTTAGTGATCTTTCTAGCCCACACCAAGAGAAAAGTTACTTCTATGGTAGATCAACTTCTAATTTGTAAATGAAGGGGTCTTTCAATCTGACCCAATCAATATTTGGTAGAGATTGGAGGATATCCCTTAGCAACTTTGAGAGGGTTGAAAAAACACTAAATGACAGAGACATTGACCACTCGGATGGGGAGTCCATCAGCTGTGGACGCAATCACCCCTATGTATTGCTCATCCACCTCACTACGTGCCAACACAACCCCATAATCCCTAGGGAAGATGGAGGTTATGATACCTTATTTTGACATGCAGGGAAATGATGGGAGGAGTGTAAGCTCCTCCTTGATTAGGTTTAGGTTTAATGCCTTTCTATTTCTGCGAGTCTCTGGAATTTGGTCCTACATGCACTTCGTAAAGATCTACATGGATCATTGGTCCATAAGGCGAAGGACGATTAGCCTTCAGGGAAGCCATTATGACTTGGTGAGGGGAATTTATAGACTTAAGGGTTTGAAAATGAGCCACATACAAAACAAGTGCATCAAACTAGCAAAATAGAACAACGAAACTATGTATTCGACACTAATTTTTCGTTGAATTTTGTACATGAATAAAGAACAAGCGCTGGATATTGCACAAGATTTGCGAAAACTGAACTAAAAATGCTAACCAAAATTCATAGGTGGAACTTCCATTCACATGCTAGGAAATTTCAAGCCTAAATAAACAAATTTCAAAGACGCAATCTTAAAAATATATGGTTGGAAATTACATTGCAAAGACATGATTGAAGTTTGAAGATAGAAAATGAATACAAACTAAGGGAAATCGTTATGACAAAATCTACAAGCAAAATGAATCAACAACCAACTCCACAGGTACCTATCTCCCAAAACAAAACATTTTTTTAAGGGATAAGATTTGGAATTCTCACTCTTAGCTCATAATATCATCCATTCTTTGATTGATGGCCCACAAGAAGTACTAATTCAGGATTGTTTTCTGTGGAAAGAATACAAAGGACTCTCTATTTGAATGATGTGCAGAGCTGAAGGAGAAATGACCAATCACCTGTTCAATGATTGCAAAGTAGCCTATTCTTTATGGGATAGAGATGAAAACCCTCTCTAGATTGTCGAATAGAGTCTGTGAGTACATAATTTAGATGATTGAAAGCTAGAAAATTGACCCTTTCCAAAATCCAATCCTGAGTGAGGTTTGGAACTCCTTCCCAGATTTCTTGAATTGGGACATTTGCAAAGAGTGCAATAGACAAACGAACACAAAAATTTGGAGATAGTGTGGAGTTTAATCCAACCAATGTTTAGGAAAGAAGTTGAATACTTCCACTTTGAATCCAATAGTGATTATAACTGTAGCAGTTTTGATTATAGGCATAAACTCAAAATCTGTTAAGCCAACTGGTGTAAACCATCGCCAATATGTTGCTAGCTTCATATGGGACATTTTAGGCTCTACATTGCATGGCCTAATTTTTGCATTATCAAAGCTTTTATTCATTAAGATATTAGGAAGGGAATCTTTTCATGTTGTCCTAGAATAATAGGTTATGGTTTAACTGTTAGGTTTCAATTTTATGACAATTGGTGTAATTATAAATAAGAATTTCACAGCTACAAAGTTAGAGGCACATGTGTTTAAACACAGGGTACTTTCGTATTATATGGTACTTTGCTGGGGGCTTCAACTTTCCAGCTTGGAATACTAGAAAGTGTAGTAGTGCTTTACCTCACATAGACACTGATGGTTGGAGTGCTTAACGCAATACAAGTCCCTCTGACTGGTATTGCAGAAGTTGTATATTTCCATGACCCTATGGGTGGCTTCAAGGTTTTTTCTGTCCTGCTTACGATTTGGGGGTTTGGTTCATACATTAATGGTACTGCCACACAAGCCAAAGCTGAACAACAACTAAAGAAGAGGAAATTTTTTTAAGGAACGCCTACAGTATGAAGCCTGCCATTTGATTTTTTTTAAATAATTCACTTTCCCTTCCGCGCTTATTTTTTCTTTCATTCTTTTTGCACTGCCTTTCTAGTTTTCTGCGTTCTCTCTTTTCTCCTGCTCAACTACTCCCTCTTGATGTTTTTTTACTGCTTCAGAAGAATATATGTACCAATTATAACTTGCAATGTGTGCAGACATAATGGAAAGTGCAATCTTGATGCTCTAAAAGTGGTAGGAATGGACTTTCTTCTCCATTTTCATAACAGAGTATGATTTCCCAAGCTTGCTTAGTGCAATAGCCTTGTTCTCCAAATTTTTTTTCTTCTGCAACACGAAGGGAAACCTTGAAATAGTCTATAGCTTCCCAGACTATGTCCATATTGCCACACATTTCCTTCTCTAACAGCTCTTCTCCTTGAATGCGCGTCTGGATTGCTTCACACAACATTTAGTAATTGAAAATTTCTATTTTCAAATCTGCTATTTGTTTCACCACTTCCTTACCCATGGAAGTATCACCCACAAATGTTTCAGCTCATTCAAGAGGTCCATAACGGCCATATAACGGACGAAGAGACCGATGCTGCAGCAACACCTACACAACTACCATTCCAAAAGAAGGGGATGTGAAAAATCAGAACCAGGGGAACATAAAGAGAGCCCTCCTCGGGAAAGCCATTGATACGGAGGGGAACACTTGTGGAAGAAGCATCCACAAGTGTTTCAACTCATTCAAAACGTCCATAAAAATCATGCAATGACTCATTCAAAAGGTCCATAACAATCATAGGACCAACAGGCGAGTGCAACAGCAACGCCTACACCGTCGCCATCAGAAAAGAAGGGCTGCCATTAGAAAAGAAAGGCTTGGGAAAAATCAGAACTAGGAAACAGGAAGAGAGCCCTCTCCCATTGGAAATGAAGGGGCTGGGAAAAATAGGAACCAGGAAATAGGAAGGGAGCCATGCCTTGGCAAGCCATTGATGCTCGGGGTTATGATGGGGAGACTCCACAATGCCTAGCGGCATCACGTATCTCGCCATTTTATCGTCTCTCAAGATTCACGCGGTGTGGGTATGTAGCGAACTTAATATAACTTGTTATAACCGCCTATGATGAACAATACACCTCATATATAAGGGATTTCATTTCATAGAGGAATGCCTTACCGCTTAATTAAAAATGACGTAATTAAAAATATTATAAAAAAAATTAGCAAATGAAAATCGACACTTAGAAAAAGATCACCACTCATTAAAAAAAATATCCATTATATTTAGGAAAAAACTAAAAAACGAACCACGACAATTAATACAAAATAAAATTTTATAGTTTAAAATTATAAATTAATTATAAAATTTGTTAAAACATTTATAATCGTAAAAACCAATAATTTGAAAATAAATATAATCATAAAATAATGGTTTGGAAAATTATAGTTAAAATATAAATTAGTTATTATAGAGTATATTGTTTAAATTATTTCATGTTTAAATTATCAATTTATTTTGGTAAAATAATTTAAATTTATTTTAAAAATATTAACTTCTTATTTAATTAGTTTAATATTTATTTTAAATGTTATAAATAAAATTATTTATTTATTTTTTATTTATTTTTTTATTTTTTTATTTTTTTTCAGGCAATTGAATTGGCCATGGTTGTGAAGATGAAGTATTATGTTAAAGAGGTTCCAAGTTCAATTCCCTCAAGTTTAGAGGGCCAAGTGTTGATGGTTGTGTAGATCACCTAGATTTTATAGTAGTAACAATTGGCCCAATGTTTCCATGTATGAAGCTATTGGCCCAATGTTTCCATGTATGAAGCTCTCTCTGTCTCTCTCTCTACATATATATTAAAATTTTATCTATTAAATAGTTTTTAAAATTAATGAAAACATAAAAAACTGAATTTTCTTCTTTGGAAAGAGGGTGTGGTGAGATTTTACTTTAGAGAATACCTTAAATAAAAATAAAATAAATGAGTATTATTTCTTCAATACTAAAAATGGAAATGCAACACACCCCTTTACCACCCATAACACAATCTAAGGATAGAAGGACGCATTTACTATGGTGAGCCGACCTCCAATATCCTACTAGGGAAATGGGGTCTAAATTTCTTGACTTTTCCCAAACATTTCCCAAACCAAAAATAAACAATGCCTTAAAATTCATCTGGCCGAGACCTTTTTCGGCGATATATTTTTTTTCTCAACATGACTCCCAGTTCGAAAGTTATAGATATTTAAAGATTCACCTATTAGACCCTACCATGTCATCTTGACCTACCTCTTAGCACCCACGTATTCACCACATGGTTCCCATATGGCTCTTTAAGTCCTGTCATGTCATCTTTCTAGGGGTCCATGTGGCATCTCTTTCATTGGCTTCGACGTTGGCCCATACTACCTTATATACATGAGCTCTCCCCCTACCACGGCTTATATTATATTTACCTATATTTATATTACCCAGTGCAATACTACCATTGAGCGAGCCTTTATAAATTCCACGCAATGCTAAGAACAATATGTGGGATCCACTTTGCCTGTAATCTTAGTGATTAAATCTTGCAAGTTTCCTTTTCAAACTATTATGCTCAACTTCTCCACTCCTTCTCTTTGCCAAGTGTTCCCCACTTTTCCTTTTGTGGAGAAGTCTCCTTGTAGTCCATGCGCTAATGTTGCGGCAACCATATATTGGTGGTGTAGGCATACACCCCTTACCCCAACTCTTGGTCTTGGTGGTTCTCTTTTCATGTGGTTGTGGAGATGTTGTTTTGCTATCTCCCCTTCCACTTCTTGTTAGTTGACTTCAGTCTATTCCACCTACCAGCGCAAACCACTATTGTTTAAATTTTTTCCTCTCTTCCTTGTGAACTCATCCAAGGAGGTTATGGATCCTTTATGCTCTTGTCCAACAGAATTAATTAGAATAACTAGTTCATCTAAGTGCACACCTACCAACCTTCCATGTCTGTCATTAAACAAGTCAAGCTTCCTTCTAATGCCAAGCAATCTCCTTCCTCAGCTCTATAAATTTGTCCCAATATCTCAACCCATTTCATTATAAGAAAATAGTTACAATATTTACAATAAGGGGAAAATAACTAGGGATGTCACAAACCCCTCCCCCTTGCAGGAGTTCTTTAAGGTGAGCACACATTGATTTGGAGCTTTATTTACATAGCTATGTACAACATTTACAAATTCATTTACATTTTATTTAATCAACAAAAAAAAATAGATATGTTTCTTGCATTTGGTGAACCATCTCCCATGTAGCTTCCCGAGGCCCAAAGTGCTACCATTGCACCATGATTTGCTTGATTGCTTGATTTAGGAGCATGAGTTGCCTTTGATATATGATTCATTGAGGTTATAGTTAGAACTCTCCCTTTGGCTATGATCCAAGTGGATATTGGTGGCCACCGTCCTATTCCGTTTGGACCCCCAACACTGTCTCCTTCAATTTTTCAGTTTCCTTAATTGTAGCACAATTTACTATTTTTGGCAATTTTTGGGTCCTAAACTTCTAAAGCCATTTTGAGACCTTGAACAATGTTTTTCTGGGAAAACCGAGAAAACATTATATTGGGATTGATGTTTTCATTCAAAAATTGTATTTCTCGGATAAATCTTTCTAGCGAGGTATTGTGTGCGTCGAATAGAGATTGTATGCCAAAATTACGACCTCAAGAAGTTCATATACCAATTTACCCAAATGGGGCCCATTGTTTTGGTGCTTCATATCCTAGAGTTAGGTTTTTGGATGTTTAGGGTTTTACATTCTTTCTCAATAATAAATAGGCCTTTGAGCCTCATTGTAACACAGTTCAGAGGCATGTAGCTGCCACATCTCTCCTCAAAGATAAGCTACCATCACCCAAGCTAGTTTTATTTCCTTTCTCTTTGTAAGCATATTTCAGTATTTGATATTAATGAAATGAAGTGTTACTTCTACTACATCTATGTATTTATGGTTATATTTGTAATTTGTTGCATTCCTATTTAAGTTCAAATCGGTGGTATGAGAGCAGTCTTCTATTTCCCTGTTTTTCTTTGCATGTCCCCAATGAGGTCAGGATATAAGGAGTTAGCGCTCCAACTGGTCGAACCTTTGGAAGACTAGCCTTGTAAATTCCAATGGCCTCCCATGCCAGAAGAGAAGAAAGACAAGACGCTAGGAGATCCTTTCAAAGTCTTGCTGAAAAAACCCTGGAGCGATAAAGGAACGCGATGCTGGATAACTTTTCTCGGTTCCTTCAATAGCTACCTAAAGATGAAACATCTTCTTCTAACAACTACTATGGAAGTGCTACACCCTTTAAGGTATAAGTTAACTTTGACATCCCTATATTTAAAGGTCAGATAGATGCGGATGTTGTATATAAATGGCTAAAGCTTCTAGAACGATATTTCTCTATTCATGATTTTTCCAGCTGACAAAATATTACTTTTACACTTCTTAAAGTTGCGCCCCACATCAAGGACTGGTGGGAAACCTACTGTTAGAAGAAGGATGAAAGTACACCCTCACTATTTTCAGCCACCCCACTTAGAATTCATTCTGGGATGCCATCAAGCAGATGTACTACCCTATTGAGAACTTTGAGGATAAATACATAAAGTGGAACACATTGCGGCAGGGAAGGGACCAAGACGTGTCGTAGTTTACCACTGTTTTTCATACCCTTCACACGAAATTGGGTATCAAGGATTTTGAGTGACACCTAGTACTCAGGTACGGTGACTGCCTACACAGGTACATCCAAGAAGAGATGGAGTTCCTGTACATCTCCTTGCTCTGCATGATGTATCAATACAATTTCAAGATTGAGCATAAGTTTAATTAGAAGAAGCGAGACTTTGGGTCTATGTATCTGAAGCAACAGAAAAGCACCCCCAAACCATAGAGAAAAGGACAAAGACAAGGCAGGGAGACCCAAAACAACTCGCCTAAGTGGAAAGTAAACAACAACGCCATGAAGACGAAGAAGGACATGGAAAATGGTGGGAGTTCCATAAGAGCTCCACTCACAACACGAGTGACTTTCAGGCCAAGCAGTCACTGGTGGCTGAGTTGAAGGCTTTTGAATTAGATGCATGTTTTGACTCTGATTCAGAACCTGACAAGGGGTATGAAAAAGGGAAGCAAATCATTGATGTGGAGCCCAGTGCCACCACGACCACCCCCAAGATCCAAAATAATGAGCCTGAATATCCAGAAGAGGGGCAACGCCTCTTCCACTCATAGATGTGGGTGAAGGGTTCTCCATTATAGTTCATTTTCAATAGAGAGAAGCAAAAGAATATCATTTCAATAGAGTTCATGAAGCGGTTCGGCCTGTAAACTACAACACATCTTCTTCCATACACCATCGGGTGGCTTCAACAAGGATGAGATCTCTATGTCAGTCAGCAGTGTCGCCTTCCTTACAGCATCAAGCCCTTCACAAATGAGGTATTGTGTGATCTTTCCCCTATTGAAGTTTTTGATGTATTATTAGGATAACCATACTTGTGGAAGCAGTATGGTGTATATGAGTCTATACCTCGCTCTGTGAATATTACTTTGGGTAATAAGTTGTACATGATATGAGAGGTAGCCTCGTCTACCGCCATCTCTTTGATCACTGCAAAGAAATGCAATAAGATCATTTCACATACCAAGAAATTTATTTTCCTCATGATGTGCCCTCAAGGAAAGAAGAATATTGTGTCCATGGCTTCCATACAGGGCTCCTCCACACAACAAAAGAAAATGGACAAGATCGTGGAGGAGTAAAGGGACATTTTGTCCTCACTTACGAGGGTGCCTCTGCACTATCAAGTCAAGCACTCCATCAATCCCACCCTACTGTTACAAATTATTTTGTCACTGACCCCACATTCCTTGATCCCAGACACTACCGGTCCACGTTATTGACATTTGCTTTGTGTCATGTTGCAAACTATGTGTCAGTGTCTCCCTTGTCATATCAGGAAGAATACCTAGGTTCATTACTCCCGGAGCAAACCCTTTTTAACCTTTTTTTTTGGGTCGTCGTGGGTCATCAATTATTCCACTCGTGAATATGGCCAAGATTGAACTAAGCCTAGCAACGTCGTCACTCTGCCCCTGTGTTTCACTCGCGATGAGCTACTTTTGGTGAGTTTGTTTTAACAAATTGTCAATGGGCGGTCCTAGGGTTGGTTGTTAGATTAGATGAGCTCGACTCTCTCCTTTGGGATGGTTGTTCCACCTTTTGTGCAACCTCCCAAAAGGATAAGCTCCTTCTCCCATCTCTTATGAAGGCTCCTCGTCCCATAAATATCTCCTTCATGGCTGAGATTTGTGAGGAAGAGTTGAAGTTAGAGAGAGTTTAAGAATAGCCTCTAATATAATTTAGCCTGGGATAGTTTTGTGTGGATTTGGCTTGCTTGTATGAGTGTTCTAGCATCATAATTTTGCCTTTTGGGTAAGAGAGGGAGTTATTCATCCTCTTGGGAGACAATTCATGAGTGAATGCTTGCGAAGACATGCTGACAGGACCCTTCAAGGAGACCTACAATGTCAGGGCATGGTTGTAAGTTTTACTTCAGTTCATATTAATACAAAATCAATGGTTTATTTCCTATGTCTTATGTCAAATTTCATATTGATATCTTGAAGTTCCTTAACCCTTTAAGTAGATCATTTTTGTTGTATTATATTATGCTTGTCGTTGTTCTCTACATGTTGTTTCAGGTACAAAAGTGATTAGAAGAGAGCTCGAGAAACACGACAAGAACTTCATCAAACGAGGATTTGAAGGTAGGCCTTCATGACATTAACTACCTAAGGGAATTTTCTTTGATATTGTTCTTGATGTGACTAGACCTACTCTAGGGCTAGAGGGGTTGCCTCTATCTACAGAGGGAATTTGCTTGCATCACAAGTTGGTGACCATACTGGGGATCTGTGTCTTTTGTCTCTTGATTTGATTTTTCTTTGCTTGTTTATTGTCTCCTTTACTTTTTGGGTAGAATTCTCCATATTGTAGGTTGTTTGACTACTCCTGGTAGTCTTCCCTCTATCATAAGTGATAGCTTTGGCCTTTCCTCAGCTGAATTTTTAAATTTTTTCTTTGATCTCAGGTCGTCGCCTTTCCTTTCATGACAATCGCAACAATAGTCATGTCTACTTTATTTAATTAGTTGTGTTTTCTACTGTTTGGTGCGATTAAATCGCCTCACAGTCATGACAGGCTTTGAAATAGGCTCGATGTTGTTGTCTAGTGTACTTCCGTGATGATGTCGCAAAGTTTCTAGTTAAGGGGTGCAATTTTTCATTGTCGGCGCAGGTTGTTAGTTTGACGCTCACAAAGATTCCTATAGGTTTTCATTTTGGAATCCTGTTTGTTGATTGGCCAGTGTGTCTTATCCTTCTGAGCTTGTCTTCTACCTATTTATTGTGTGTCAAATTGTTGTTTACTAGAGTATTCGACTCTTGGTTTCATTTCCTTGAGATTTCTCCTTTTGAACTGTGTGACCTGTTCACCTTAGGGTTTCTTGAAGCATTAACTTTTTCTTGGGTTGCTTGTTCGTTTGGACCTTTGAGCTGTGTTTAAAGTGATCCCTTGCTTTGTTTGAGGCTTTTCCTTATTGACTGTTCTTTCATCTTCGTGATTGGTATTTGACGTTTGGTTATCAAACCTTTCAAGTCTTGTTTGTTTGGTTTCCTTCCATCACTTTGGCATAGATCACATTGCTTCCCGGTTAGTTAGAAAGCTTTCAAGTTTTTGCAAAAAGAAACATATTATTTGTTTTAGGTCTTTGATTAGTTTCTGAATGGAATGTGTCTCTTTACTTATTGAATTATTTCATTTGGAAAGGACTTAGAACTAGCATTGTTTTGAGTTTTTCATTTGGTTTCTTGTCATCTATTCGAAAAATCAAAATATCGCATTCATTTTGCATTAGGAAATGAGAACAATCTTTTCCATTAGTAAATTCTTGGCACTTGGAAGTTGAAAAGAAAAGGATGTATTTTTCATTTTATTAATTAGATTACTTGCAAGTTAGTGAAAGATAGAATCATTTCTCTTTCAACTTGATTTTTTTGCTTGTGAAATAACAGAAAGCACCATTCTTGCATTTTCTTGCTTGTTGCTTTGATTGCTTTGAAATGAACCTGTCACTTTTCTTTAGTTAGTTCTTCATTGAAAAGAAAATATCTCTTTTCTCATATAGCTGCATGTAGGAGTTTTTTATCAGATGACAGTGGTAGGGCCTTGTAATTGAAACCTAATTCAAGATCAACCGTTAAAATTTATTGAATTAGCCTAAGGAAGCATTGAAACTTAACGCTCACATCTAGAAGGTCTAGGCTAGAGGTGTGTTCCGGCATCTTTAAACCTAGTGGTTGTTGTTTTCACTAAGGTTGGGTGATTCCTCCTTTTGTGATTCGATAAGTGCTAGTACAGACTTGTGCTCCCTGTACCGTCGAGTATATAATGGGAGACCCCTCTAGGTTGCAATCCTTTATTCATAGGAAGCCGAGTTGGTTGCCTTGCAAACGTGATACACCGAACACAACATTATGGGAGATTGCCTGCCCATACTTCTCGGTTTTCTAGGAAGTATTCTATAGTTCACGGTTGCCTGGTAATCTTGTTTACCTAGATCATCTAGAGCAGTCATTTTTTATATTTACTGACTCTTTAATTTTGAAAAGATCATCTGAGCGTTTTTCCTTTTGAGATCATTTCCAATCAAAAGTGATAGAGTCACCTTTCATCCTTTTCTCAACTCTTAAAATATGAAAAGGCAAAGTTTTGTTTCAGTGTTCTAATATTAACTTCCCACGAAATATTCCTTGTAAGAGTTATCTTCCTTAGTAATTCTTTCAAGTCGATTCCAATGGTAACATTTCCAGAGTCCATCAGTCAAGTGTTCCCCTCGGAAGGGAATCCTGGTCCTTTTCCTTCTTTTGGAAATGTTGGTGCCCTTATATGGCAACAATGTCCCTACCTAGGTTAACCATTGGTTTTCTTGCCTAGTTATTTTCGACCTCAGTGGTCCCAAGTGCCCCAACTATTGTCCAAACGTCTCCTTCATTTGAATCACGTCACAATGATTCTAAGGTTAACCCCTCACCTTCTTCCCCCATTTCTACACCTTCCTCTTCCACTTCGCCCGGTGAAAGTTTCAAATCTAGTAACCAGGAGGCTAAGAATAAGAAGAAGAAGATGAAGAAGAATAAGTCAGATAAGCAAAAGGCCAACCATGTAGCTTTTACTCTAAATTCACCTCCCATAGAAAAACCTTCTGATCCTCCACGAAATGTCAAATTCCCTTGCAGGCTATGTAAGGGTGACCATCTCCTTCGAGACTGTCCTGGAATTCCCAGAGTCTTAGAGGCATGGTCTCAAAATCTGGATCGACCATCCCCATTGACCTCTGGAGATCATGTCGGTGCTACACTCTTGGCTAGTGATGGTAAGAAGATAGGAAATATTAGATTCCCCTGTAGGCTATGTGAAGGAGTGTTATAGACATTTTTGGGCACTTCAACCCCAATCATAAATGTCCATAAACTGAGGGCTCCTAAGTCCCTAAAAGTGTTGC